>LZPO01066733.1:61388-73893 GCA_001675575.1 Neotoma lepida
GAGGTCACATGGCAACAGAGCAATGCTCAGGTTTAGGTGTCTCAGCAAGGTGTGGCCACCAAAAGATGGAGAGCAGACACATATGAATACAATGGCTGCTGCTTTGTAGCCTAATGAAAGGGGACACTTGACTGTCTTATTGGCTGAAGTTTAACAATGGCTATTTGGAAAAGGGGTGAGAAAGAGAAAGCATGCATGATGGAGGGGGTGGGTAACAGCTAATCATTNTGGGAAACCATGGCCATGAGTCATAGTACTGGACATANAGACACTTTCTTTTAGAACTTAAACGTCATAGTCTGTGCCTTGGGTTAAGTCCAGTCACCTGTCCTCAATATGACAATTAAAGAGCTAAATAAAAAGAAAATAGAAAAAAGGAAATGCTTTGAGTTTCTCTCCATTTAGGTTGATGTTGAAAAGCTTCTGTATGGCAAAGGACACCATCATCTAGTCAAAGTGACAGGTGACAGGCTACAGAATGGGAACATATTTTTACCAATTATACATCTGATGGGGGTTAATATCTAAAACATATAAATAATTTAAAAAATGGACATCAAGAAAACAAACCACCCAATTGAAAAATGAGGTACAGAAAAAAAACACAGTTCTCAAAGATGAAACACAAATTATTGATAAGAGACACTTAAAGAAATGTTCAGCATCCTTAGTCATCAGGGAAATGCAAATTTAAAAAACTTTGAGATTTCATCTTACACCAGTCAGAATTGTCAAGTTCAATAAAACAAGTGACAGCATCTCCTACTGGTGAGGATATGGGTACATGAACACTCATCTACTGCTGATCGGGATGCAAACCTGTACAGCTACTATGGAAATCAGTGTGGCAGTTCCTCAGGAAGCTGGGTATTGATATATCTCATGATCTGTCTACACCACAAAGGCTAGGTAGAGATTTAGGGACTAGTAGGGAGGGAAGGAACTCCCTAACAAAGGGAAATAGAATAGATAGTTATGGATTGAGGTGGGGATACCGAACAGGAAGATCAAACAGGGAGGAGGAAGGAGGAGGAAAGTACAGGAGAGAATATGGNGAGAGACACCTAAAACCAANGGCTATTTGGGGGGTTGTATGGAAATCTAATCCAGTAGAAGTTTCTTAAAATATATACATTTATGAAAGAAATATAAATGGAGTCACCAAATAATCGGGATACAATGCCCCAGATGGATATCTATCACCACCAAGTAAAAACTCTAGAACCAGTGATTGGTCATATCTAGTTGAGTTGTTGGCCAAAGTGGCCCCAGTGGAAACACCTAAACAACTAGGTTATTTCCAAAGCTATTGTTAGCTCTCCACAAACTAATGGTAAGGCCCTAGTGCTGAAGACAACACTCACATGTCTCAATGAACACGCAGAAGTCAAGCAAGACTTCTAGAGCTTTCACCTTTCTCATTAATGTTCATGGTACTAGGATATATGCACATACCAGAAGAGAAAGATAACCACAAACCCAGCTACAGACCCTGTGATCTGCATTGGTGACATTCCTGCATGATATGCTGGTACAATAGTACATGATATGCTGTACAATGGTACAAACATTGTGAAAGTAACTAAACACTCTATGATTGGGTTTAACGTCCACTCCATGAGATGGAACCCATGCCTGACACTGCTTGAGTGTCCAGGAAACTGAGACTAGATAGCATGGGCCAAGGGGAAAACCAAATACTGTTATTCTGCTAAAGAAATGTTGTAATAAAATGACATTATGCTATATCCATAGATCAGTGCCTTGTTTAGACATCATCAGAAAAGCTTCCTCTTGCAGTAGATAGGAACTAACAGAGACCCACAACTGGACAATATTCAGAGAGTAAAAGGCTTTGGAACAGCTATACCTAAATGGTAGTCTTCATCAGATACCAGTTCCATACCCCCAAGTGTCAGGTAGCTNTGCGTCAAAGGAGGTGTAAAGATTGTCAGAGCCACAGGGGATGGATGATACCAAGGAAACCATGTTTTCCAGATACTATAGGGCTGATACACATATGAATTCACAGAGACTGTGGCAGCATGCACATGGTCTGCACAGGTTCAAATCAGATGTGCTGAGAGAGGCAACTGGACACAGGCCCCCATCCCTAATCAAGATCATTCACTTGCAAAGGAAAATTAGTTTTTTCTGATGCAGTTTTACTAGGGATATCAACAGTATTTAAAGGTAAGCCCCATGTCCAGCAGTGGACAACACAAAATTAACTCAATGGTATTTTTGTAGACTTTTTGTCTCATATTGCTTTGTTTGGGCATTTTTTTTGTCTTCATGGACTTTTACTTATATAATATGGTTTCTGATTTTGTATTTTTTATAGGTTTCATGTGTGTATGTATTTATCTTGTGCTTTCTCTTTATTAATATTATTTTTTAAATTCTGTGGTTTTTTTGCTTTTTTATTATTTGTTTATTTGACTGCTTGTTTTCCAAAAAGAGAGAGAAAGAAATCATGGAGCTTGGTGGGTGGGGTGTGGGTAGCATGTGGAAGGAGTTGGGGGAGGAAAATGCTTATCAGAATAGATTGCATGAAAAATTGTTTTCAATTTGAAAAAAGAAACAGAAAAAAGAGATTCGTTCAATTTGTAGGCATATTGGAGAAAGGGACAAATCCTGAGGCACCCCACATACACACACACTGTGTAAGTATCCAAGAAGACCCCAGACTCAAATAGTTTGCAAGAACAAAGAGCATTTATTTATCAGCATGTGGGGTTGAACACCTGTACAAAATGACAATGACCCTGAGAGGAGCATGCAGGCTCCTTTTAAGCATAGCTAGGGGAATTTCAAGAACAGTTACATCATCTCAAACATAATGGTCAAGCAAGCAGCAGTTACATTAGTATACTTTTAATTGGCTGAGGTTTAGTTTTACCATTTTTTGATATACTNGAGCAAGTTTGGGCAAGTCCGGACATGACTCAGAAGAGGGGGTTGCAGGATTTGTTCTTGAGACATTGTGGGGCTGACTCAGGCCTTTAACATACTCTCTCCCTTATCCTTGAATGTAAGGGTGTTGTTGATCAATGACCCTTTGCTGGGAGAGAAACCTAAATTTAGTTGTAAAAGTGGGAAAGTTTAAACCCTTCAACTGTCATTACCCAAATCTGTCTCCTGGGTTCTTAACTGAGAAAAAGTTTAAAAAAGGTTTATACANATCTAAAGAGTCCAAGTGGTCAAGGTGTGGTCCTGCCCGTCATTCACCCACCATTATCNGAGTTTCATTCTTATCCCTGTTAAGGTGGTCTCACAAATTGTTAGAAATGCATGAAATATCTTTCTAGGAGANAAGTTCCTCTTCCCTCTGGCTGGNACCTTTTCTTTCTCTCAACTTGAGATTCCTGGGGAAATTCCCATTTTGGGGGGGTCCACTGTTTCAAAAGTCTGATAGCCAGATTGAAATACCTTCATTTCTGCTAGGTTTGTTACAATTTCAGNAAGAGATTAATCTGCTGAACAAACACACATTCTTTAACTAGGGCCAACGTGAGGGGAAACATGCTTGTAGTAATTAATCTCATTTTAAAGAAAAGATTAAATTCTTCTCAGACTCATTGTGTACTTGTTGACTAAAACAATGTCTGGCTCCAAGATGGAGAATTCCATAGCATTGTTTTCTCCTGGCATTGAGGGGGAATGTTTCACGACTGTCAAGTTTAATCTTGTTTCCTGATGGGATTGGTCAGTTANTCTGTCTCTTTGTTTTTCTGCCTGGGCACTCTTGTCAGTTTGGGAGTGGGTGTTGAAGCACTTGGTGGTAATTGTGGTCTGTCTACAAGTCCTTCTGCCCTTGTGCTGTGAGGTCTTTGCTGGACTGTGATCTTTTCTACACTTCTTAGAGGGTGGNTCTTTCTTCAGCTTGTGATTGCCCTCACTAGCTCTGGTCTATTCTCTGGTGTCCATTGGTCCCCTAATAAGGAAAGCATTTCTCAGGCTGACT
The DNA here is from genome assembly GCA_001675575.1 of Neotoma lepida. Lineage (NCBI taxonomy): Eukaryota > Metazoa > Chordata > Mammalia > Rodentia > Cricetidae > Neotoma > Neotoma lepida. The sequence continues at coordinate 65,356 of LZPO01066733.1, forward strand.
TAGAGCTGAGCAGTAATTTCAGGGAGTTGTGTGAGTGGGGCTTGCACTCCTGGAGACTCTTGTGCCCTACCAGACCTTGAGCCTGGTAGTGGAGGGGACCAACAAAGATTGATATCTATGTTGAACAGGCAGTACCAGATGGCTCTATGCTGGGTGATGAGGGCCAGGGCTTTCCCTTTGGATCCAAGAACCCTCCCCACCAATAAATGTGATAGTTCACAGAGGAAAGACTCCTGTAGGGAGTTTGATATGCTGCAAATGTACAAGAGGGAAAAATAAAAGGCATTATCTTTAATAACTATGATTTCAATCCTGATCTGATATCATCAGAGGAAATTTGTCTTGAAAATGCAAATGAAGTATTTATAAGGCAGAGTCTTTAGTAGTCATGCTTCAAAGAAACTCTAAAGGCTTTGATGTAGCCATGGATAAAATTAATATCATAATGTTGACCACCAGGTAAACAAATAAAGCTTCATAATGTTAGTGAGAATTCAACCTTGGCTTTCAGTATGAGGTTTAATTTAGTAAAATGGCTGGTTTCTTGCATTTATTTTTTTCATCAGTGCTTAAAAATCCCAAGGCTGATGAGGTGGCTAGTAGGCAAAGGCACCTACTGCCAAGCCTGAACAATTGAGTTCCATTCCCAAGACTCNCATAGTGGAAGGAGATAACTGACTCCCTGCAAGTTATCCTCTTATTTCCATGGAAAGAAATACGACTCCACACAAGCCATCCTGGTTGCCACATGTGACTAACACATATGAATCCCTACCTATGTACCTACCATACCAAACCACACCACACCACACACACACACACACACACACACACACTCTCACACACACACTGAATGTAATTTGAAAAATCCTTTCTAGTATTAAATGGTGCAGAGGTTAATGTGATTTCTGTTGTCCTCAGAGAGTCAAGGAAACTTGATTGTCACCTATGCTATACATTGCCAGCACTCATTGAAATCGTTAAGTGCTAGCAGAGAGACCTGAGTCACAAAGGCTAATCAGCTGGAGAGTGCTAGTCTGGAAGGAGTCCTAGAGAATGCCTTGTCTAACCCATAATGTTACTAAGTTAGCTCTAGATGCTGTGAGGGAAGTGGGTTGAGAATGCTAGCTTAGGGTGGTGGGACAGCATGTTGGCTCCTAGGGGCAAAACATACCATTTGTTATTAGTTAATTTTTAATCTCCTAGAAGTTATATTTGATTTTTATTTATTTATTGTGTGTGTGTGTTTCAAAGAGCATATGGAAGTCATAGGAAAACTTGTAAAAGTTAGATCTCTTCTTGGGTCCTAGGGATTGTACGGAGATTCACAGGTTTGTCCTAAGGCACCCTTGTGTAATGAGCCATCTCATTGGCCTTAAAGTAATGTTGAAAATTATGGAAAGGGACTTACCATTTCATGAATTAAGAAACTGTGGCAGTGATTACTATATGAGGATAAAAAGAATTGGATTATTTCAAGAATAATGCTGCAGAAATAAAATAGGAGCATAAAATTATACAAATCCACAATAAGATATGGGCTTGTGAAATTACACACTGTATTATATATTACAGATTGTAGATGTTTCATTGTTTTATTTTTGGCTTTGCTTGATATTGAGCACAGTGTCTTGCACAAGCCATTAAAATAACATTTTTACATTCAAACCAGGACTTTGAATTTTAATCAGATGTGAAAAAAAGTTTTAGAAGGGTCATTGATTAGACTAAACATATTATTGATGAGCAGCCCTTGAATGATTCTATCCACCTAACATGGTGCCAATTTCTGCAGACAGAAGATGCAAAGTCTGTTACATGAGGAGATCTCTTGGAATTTGACAGCATACAGGAAGTACCTACAGTTAACAGAAAGCATTCTAATTCTGCCTCTGGAATGTACTGTCCCAGTGCAGGTCACATCTGTCAGGAGATTTGTCATATTTATTTATTTATTTATTTATTTATTTATTTATTTATTCATTTATTTGTTATTAAGAAATTTTATATACCAATCACAGATCTCCTTCTTCCCTCCTCCCGCCCCTCTAGCCTCACCCCTCAACCCACTCCCTATTCCCTCTTACAAGAAGATAAGGCCTCCCATGGGGAGTCAGCAGAGCCTGGTACATTTAGTAGAGGCAGGTCCTCTCCCTCTGCCTCAAGACTGTGTGAGGTGTCCCATCATAAGTAGGGGCTTTTGGGGGGCTGCTACCTATGAATTATCATATTTAAAATGGAGAGTAATTGGTTAGCTCAAATGTTTGCAAAAATTGTGCCTAATAGGTTTTTGGTGAAAACAGCATTACTGAATCTAATCGGTCAGAGTCTTGATCAAAACGTTNTGTCAACAGTGTATTTGAATATGCAAAGAATTTATCACAGTTTACAGTTGTGACTATCACAGGAAATTGAAGACAGTACTTCTTTTCAACCTGCATATTTCTATTAGGTGATTACGATCTTTGGATCTCCTACTCTTTATTGAACCTCCAGTTCAGTTGAATATGAGTGACTCATCTTTCATTTCAAGTAACATTGAAAGTAATTGTCTTGGTCACAGTTCTGTTGCTGTGAAGAGACACCATGACCACGACAACTCTTATGAAAGAAAGTATTTAATTGGAGCTTGCTTACAGTTTCAGAACTTTAGTCCATTATCATCAAAGCATGGAGCATGGTAGCTCCCAGACAGACACGNTGCTGGAGTAGGACCTGAGAGTTCTATTTCCTGATCCACAGGCAACAGAGAGAAACAGTGGACCTGGCTTAGGCTTTTGAAACCTCAAAACTCACCCCTAGTAACATACTTCCTCCAACAAGGCCACACCTACTCCAACAAGGCCACACCTCCTAATCCCTCCTATGTCNTACCACTCCCTGATGATGAAGCATTAAATATATGAGCTGTTGTTACTCAAACTAACACAGTAATATACTCTGTTAGTTACTTTTCTGTTGGTGTGAAAAGAGTGACCAAGTAACTTATGGAAGAAAGTTTATTTGGCTTAGGGTTCCAGAGGGATGAGAGTCCATCATGGCAAGGAAGCATGGCAGCAAGCAGCAGGCATGGTGGCAGGAATGGAAAGCTGAGAGCTCACATCTTCAAATGCAAGCAGCAGGCAGAAAGAAACCTGGAAGTTGTATGAGGCTTTAAACTCTGAGAGGACACCTCTAGCGATGTACTATCATGAGTCTGAGGTTACTCAGAGATTCACCAGTCTGACTGTGAGTGTATTTAGTAAAGAAAAGACTTTTATTCAGGCAGTGGCACTGTTACCTGGCACCAGAACTGCATCCCCAGATCAGAGACATTCAAGATGCAACACCTAGCCACATTAGCTCAGGGATTATAAAGGAAAAACCAAAATATTACATGTATACTGCCTCAATGTAGCCAGAGGCTTACCCTAACACATATGTTGCCCTAGTCATCTTTTTGAGCAGAGTAAGCAAGCTTGATTTACAAAAGCAGAAATAGCAGTTAGCCTTGTGACCTACTATCTTGCAATAACAGTAGTTAAATTTTACAAGATCACTCAATTTCAAGAATAGTCTTCAATGTCTTGGAGAAAAGGGAAGTGGGCTGCTAGGGTACAGCTTGTACAAGCTATGGGCTTACATGCTAGATGCATTTTTTTTTCTTTTTGATCTCTCGATCATAGTAAGTTTAAACTTTAAACATAATGTTATCCATCACAGTACTTTCCTCCAGAAAGGCCACATCTCCTCAATATCCCAGTAGTGCCCCTAACTAGGGACCAAGTGTTCAATTGCCAGTGTGATGGGGGATGGACATTCTCCTTCAAACCACCACATGTGCTCTTTCCTATGAAGTGCAGTCACCTTCAGAGCAATCCGCCATCTCAAGTTCTTGCTTTCTGAACAGATTTTACAACCTTTTAATCTACTTCCTGCTGAAATGGCATATCAATCAGCTTAATAGATTCCCAAGCCAAACTACTCATTGAATGAGCATCAAGAGGAACAGCTGTCAAGTGTTAATTGTATCACCATTTGACAAGTGTGGGGTCATCAAGTCTTTGACTGTCACTCATACTCACTCATTGCTTTTTACCAGTGAGATAAGCAGAAGCAGTTATTTAAAAAACACTAAGTATGTCCATCAAGAATATTTTGAGATCCTTTAAAATGAACAGTAATTTGATTCTACAGACTTGGTAGAGTTTGATACAATGCATGAAAGATAAGTGTATTAGTTACTTTTCAATTGCTGTGATAAAACGCCATGACTGAGGCAACTTATAAATAAAATGCCATGACTGAGGCAACTTATAAAGGAAAGAATTTGATTGGGCTTATGGTACCAGAGGATTAGGGTCCACGATGGCAGAGGAATGACATGGCAGCAGAAACAGCTGAGGGTTCACATCTCACATGACAAGCAGAGGCAGAAAGGCACTGAGGATGCCATGTATCTTTTGAAACCTCAAATCCCAATCCTGTGGCACACCTCCTCCAAGAAGTCCACACTTCTTAGTCCTTCCCAAACTGTTCCACCATCTGGGAACCAGCCATTCAAACATAGGAGCCTGTAGGGCCCATTTCATTCAAATTGCCACAGATAACTTTGCTTTCTTGTTTACTTCTTTACACTCCTTCATGAACAAGTGCTTTTGAAAAGTTTCCTCTTCTAAGCAGCTTTGCAAAATCAGGAAGATTAATCTATGAAATAGACAGCAGAGAGTAAGTGATACACAGTTCTATAGAAACGGCTGTTTCCTATCCTTGTGGGGCTTGTTGGGAGTGAGTGTATGAGTGTTTATGATGTCACTACAACCTTCTATGACACAGAGCATAAATCCTGCAATGAGAGGGACATGAATGTAGCAAAGGGATCTTTTTATAGNAGGATGATAAGTAAAGTGATGTTAAGAGAGAATGGAGTGAAAATAATTGAAATTCACTATATATTGTATAAAATTCTGAAAGAACAAATTTAATTAATTTTAAAAAAGGAATATAGCCCATGGATATGCTTGAAGAAGATATCTTTATGTGTTTATGTGTAATAAAGGTCAAAGATTTGGGAATATTAATTTGGTTAATTATAATTGTTTTTTATTTATTTATTTATTTATTTATTTATTTATTTATTTATTTATTTTTGGTTTTTCGAGACAGGGTTTCTCTGTAGCTTTGGNGCCTTTCCTGGAACTCACTCNGTAGCCCAGGCTGGCCTCGAACTCACAGAGATCCGCCTGCCTCTGCCTCCTGAGTGCTGGGATTAAAGGCGTGCGCCACCGCTGCCTGGCAATTGTTTTATTTTTTTAAAGCTTTTTAAAAGAAACTAAGTTACTAACTACAAGTGACATTGAGTTATCAGTGTCCCCAGTGATAGGGATAGAAGCATAAACCAGCTCCGCCCCAACATCAGCCTAAAGACATCTCTCTAGGGAAGGAGAAAAGAATTTCAGGGGCCAGATTTGAAGCAGAACTAGGAATTTATCATGAGCCATTTATAACATAGATCTTAAACAAAGGGNTTGTACAGAAAAACATGCTGGGAAAAGGTGGGGCATACCCCAGGGTGGGCTTGGGCATCTCTGGGTGAGTGACAACGGGCACACATAGCATTTTGGTGCCTCTCAANTTGCAGTTCTAAAGGTTGCTAAGAAACACCACCTACCCTTTCAATATTTTTCAAACAGTATACTTTACAGCTGTGTTTAAAGCAAAGAAATAATTTCCTTTGTAAACAAAGTTGTAGGTTGGATATGCTAGACTTTCTATTTAGGTCTAAGAAGAGGAGAGGAGTGTTAGAAGCNCATGGCTATATATAACTTTAGCCCTAAGTAGCTAGAGTTGGTAGAGTGTCCTTGACAAGATGCCTTTTGTAAAACATGCATTATCTTCCATGGATGGTTTGGGCTTTAGCTAGTACCTTGTTTGCTGACTCCTTTAGCAGGACATGTGAGCCTGTCCTTCTTCCTCATGCTTCCCTCCATGTCCCCATCACTTTCCTCCAATTTTCTATCTGGTTTCACATAATAGAACTATTGGTTAGAGGTAGATATAACTAATAAAAAGTAAACAATCATTTTTGTTTAGAGTTTTCTAATTAAAATATAGAAATAGAGTAATATCAAAGCAAGCATCATGTTTGTTGTTTTCCTAATTCCTTTTCCTACTGCTCTGATCTCAACTTGGAATTTAATATGAACTCTTTAAATCATTATATTTTTCTTCCGTTAACTACATTGTATAAAATATTGCTTAGTGTATTTTAAAATTTGAATAGATATGATAGAGGTCTTTTATATTTACAGTGNTGGGCATGAATCCAGGGCCCCACACAGACTACGCAAGTATTCACAGTATTCACTGAACTATAGTCTAGCCCAGCCAGGTTTCTCACCACACTCAACTTTCGTTCCCATTTTAAAAATCTTGCCATGTGGATATGTTCAGGTGTCATTACGTCACTCAGTGTTCAAATCAACAGTAGGGTTTGGATATCTATTACACTAGAAGTCATAAGTCTGAGAACAGGTGGAGCTGTGTAAAGACAGGAACTGTTTTTCGGGTGGAAATGAAAACTGCTTTGGAGAATAATGTGGTAGGAAGCATTTTGAGATGAATTAGCTATTACTCAGCCATCCATTTGGAACTATGATTTAAATTTCTCAAAGGTTTCTTGTATTGTATTGTAAAGGAGGGGGCATTTTCTTTCAGCTAGTGAGGACAGCCTGTCTCTTCTCTCCTTGACAATGATTTTTTGATGTTGACTCAACCATGCATTCCTGACATATCTGTTCCCACTAATGATCTGTGAGTTTTATGAATTTCTGTGTCTTTTTCTGTAAAGGAAAACAGGATCCTATGTCTACAATGTAACCTCCCCCAGGGTATGGTGCATGANAAATAGTATTGAGACGAGGAGGTTAACTGAAGCTATCTAGACCCTTTAATTCAATTCAGAGGGGCTCTTTAAGGAGGGGAACATGGGCATTTGGGGTCAGAACAGACCTGCTGCTGAATGAAGCATCATTTGGACATGTGAAGGTGGGAGTCCAGGAATGGTTCTGTGACCTCCAGAAACAAACTGACCAGGCTCCTTTTCTCCCTTCAGGAGCCTGCCTTCTGCCCAGATGACAATAGATTAGCACCATTTAAGCCACAATATTGTGATAATTGCTGCAAGAAAAAATTAATATGATATTTTAATTGTATTGGCACTTTCTCAGGACACTTAACATATAAGTGAGTTGTTTCTTTGAGTTCTTAATTCTTTGACTTGGTTTATAAAAGATAGGAATCATCCACTCCTTCAAAACTTTCAAAGCACATTTTTACAACTTCCTGATCACAAACATTTCTCCTTTGAGTGAAGATTAGGAGAAGAAAAGGCAAGATTTATTTTATTTTGTTTAGGACATTTCACTTTCCTTTTTCTTCTTATTGAAAGCAGTAACCTCTTGGTTCAGTGATTTTTTTAGGTAAGTTTTGATAATTATGGCTTTTGAAGGAATTTTCTGTTATCTAAAATTCAATATATATATATATCAGATGGTTTCTAGATTCTCTTGTTCTTGACATGCAGGTGTTTGTACTGATGCCTCATTCATGGAATTTTATTCATGTTTTCATTCCCTATGATTCTTGCAGGTGTTCAAATTTCATGTCACACTGTTGTCAACATAAGAACCATCGCTATCATTTTAAAGGGACTAAGAGATAGTTTATTCTGGAGCCATTTTGAGTGATCATGGTCAGGGAACCCATCCTTAGGCTACCCCAAATTCCATGTTCCAATGTGGAAGCAGTTTTATAAACCTTTTATAGTTTTACAGAACAGAAAAAGTCATAAACCAAGTCAAGTTTAAAGTACATTGGTAGGTACATCAGAGGAGCAGGTACATTGAAACGGGGGAAGCTTTCTTATAGGCTCAAGATGCCATCTGCTGACATTCTTAGCTTTTGGATTAGTAGAAGCAAGTTGTCTGCTAAGTTAATAGATTCTAAAAGGCATATATCTGCTGTTAGTTCTGATTCATAACGGGACAAGGAATTGTTACAGGGAGTCCACCAAAGAAGACCATTCAGACATAGTCTATAGCTAATTTGAAAGTCTTATTACAGATGGCTGAGACTAAAACTACTGTGTTACTGGATATTCAAGGGTAGCACCTATTGTTCAGAGTATGGGGTTTTTAAAGGCAAAAACCACAACCTGGTGTCTTACTTGGCAGCNGCAAGGAGAGTTCTTATGCAAGCAAGCAGTTTAACAGAAGCTAAGTAAGTTAGCTGAGACATCTTGATCTCAGATTTTTAGTTAAGAGTTCCAATTTTCCATGGGACTTCAAGCATTAAGGAGATAAAATTCTAGTTAAACTTGAAATGGCCTCAGCAAGAATACAAGATGGAGGAACCTCTGTACTGTCTTGCCCTGTCACAGAATGGACTGTTCCAGAAGGCTAAAACTAGCCCAAGATGAGGTAATTAGCTTCTGGACCTGCAAAATTCCAATCCCTCCACAGTACTGAAGTTCCAGTCCGTCATCAGGATCTGCAGGAG
>LZPO01066734.1:0-12334 GCA_001675575.1 Neotoma lepida
TGTAAGCATGGATAAATATCTCTTTCTCTTTCTTGTTTTTAAAGTTGTGGTAAAAATAATACCTCAAGGGGGCTGTTGTGAAGATTAAATGGGAAATAGTGTTTAATGTGGTAATGTCGGTTTTTGACATTCAGTTGTTAGCGTTGATGTAAGTCTTAACTTAATGTGACTTCAGATACTGACAGTCAAAAATAAGATGAAATTCAAAAGTGTCCTGGGAAGAACAAATAATAGTCTGCATTTGTCTCAGTCCATTTCCTTCTTGCTTTGTTTACCCTACTCTCTGGGTCCTTTTTCTTATTCTTCTTCTCTTCTGACTATAATATTGACATTGTACACTTATTCTAAAATACAATATAGAGTTACAGCTCGANGTTGCTCAACAATCAATACATTTCTTTTATTGAAATTATTTTTTTTCCTAAGGAATAGATTCTGATTACTGTTTCTNCACCCCTAGATCCCCCATATCCTCCCTTCCCACCCCCATCCAAATCCTCCCTTTTTTATCTCTCTTTAGAAAACAAACTTCTAAAGAATAATAACAAAATAATATAATATAAAAATAAACAAATCAGTAGAGGAAAGAAAAACCAAGAGGAAGAATATGAGACAAGAAACATATATAGACAGAAACATATATAGACAGAAAGACATATGTTTACAAACATAGGACTCCTTTATAAATACAAAAATGGAAGCCATAATATATACACAAAGGACAATAGGTTTCAATCCATACTGACTAGTGAAAAGCAACACATTTATAATTGTCATGGTTGAATAATATAAGATCTTAACATGTTTGGTTGGACAGTGTTATATATAATCAATAGTCTTCATAAAATATAAAGCTTTAATAATAAACCTAAAAATCAAAAAAGGATCTTAAAGAAAACAAATATTGGGACTGTTGTTTAAATAAAATATAACAACCATAAAACAAAAGAAAAATCAAAATTTCAACACATATTTATTAATGCATCATGAAATTGCATAATTAAAATAAACTAATCTACTATAAACAAAGTGTTCTGTATTCAGAAAATATTGCAAGTTCTCTTTTCTGGAGGACACCAAGAAAACAAGTCTCTCCAAATCCACCTGAGCAACACTCAGATGAACTCACAGAGACTGAACAGGGCTGCCACAGATCTCCATGAAGTCCTCTGGCCCATATTATGGCTTCCAGTTTAGTATTTTTTAGGGGCTTTAGGAGTGTTTGAGTGAGTAGTTTTCTGATTCTTAGGTTTTCTCTTGGGCTCTTTTCTAGTCTGTTGGTGTGTTTTGTCTGATGTTGATGTGATAGTTTTTTATTTTATATTATTATTATTGTTATTATTATTATTATTATTATTATTATTATTATTATTATTATTATTTATTTCCACAGGTTTTTTTCAAATATTTTGCTCGGATTCTCTGACTGGTAAATTTATTTATTATTACTTAATTAATATTTTCCCAGCCTCATCACAGTCTCCCCTGCCTCTTCTNCTCCCAGTCCCTCCCCCAACCCACCTGCATCTATTCCTGCTTTCTCTTCAGAAACATGCAGGCTTCCCATGTATATCAGCCAGCCATGGCATATCAAGTTGTAGTAAGACAAGGAACCTCCTCTCCTGTCTCTTATACACATCTAGATGTGTATAAGAGACAGAGGTAACAGAGTCAGAGACAACTCCTGCTTCCTCTGATAGGCGTCCCGCAAGAAGATCAAGCCACACAACTGTAACATATACACAGAGGACCTAGGTCCTGTCTCTTATACACATCTAGATGTGTATAAGAGACAGCTCCTACACAAAGGCTCTGGTTGGCAGTTCAGTCGCTGTGAGCCCCTATAAGCCAGGGTTCATTGATTTTATAGATATATGCTCATAAATCATTGTCTAGCCCAATTGTCATCCAAGAGGCTTCACCCAGCAACTAATAGAAAAAGATGCAGAGATCCACAGNCAAACATTAGGCAGACCTCTGGGAATCATGAGGAAGAGGGGGAGGAATGATTATGAGAGCCAAAGGGGCCAAGGGCACCTTGTATATTGAACAAAATATAATGGATTCTACTTTTTATTTTCCGTGTGTGTGTGTGAGTGTGTGTGTGTGTGCGTGCTTTTATTTTNTCGTGGTTTGGTGTTATGTTTTTACTTTTTTATGGCTGTGGGTTTATTTGTTTTCTTGGTTTTGAGTGAATCTTATTTTATTGGGGTTTTTTTTAGGAAGAACTTAAAACTAAATGATTAGTGAAGGGGAGAGGATTTAGAAGGATTTTGGGAAGAGGAACAATATTAATGAAATACATTCAAAAATAAAAATTATTTTAAATGATAAAAATATAACAAATAGAAATAAGAAGAAGAATTTATAACACATCAAAGANAAATGTTCACATACATGGTCATTGAAGTTCTACTCTTAAAAAACGAGAAAATTAAGTCAGGAGTAGTAGTGCATGCCTTTAATCCCAATGTTAGGCAGGCAAAGGAAGGTGGATCTCTGTGAGTTTGAGGTCAGCCTGTCTAGATTGTGAGTTCTTGGACAGCCATAGCTACATAGTGAGATCTTTACTGCAAGAAACAAAACAAAAAACTGGGCAAAAGAACTTGCTTAGATATACATCGAATGATTAATGGATAATGCAAACGTGGTACATAAACACAGTGGAATTTTAATATNATTAATAAAGGAAAATGAAAGTTACAATTAAATGAATAAAACTAGAGAAAACATAATTAGAGATGATATAGGCCAACACATATAAGCACCTCATGTTCTCTCTCATATTTAGATCCTAACTTCAATTCTTTAGAATTGTGTATTCAGCTTCATGGAGCTCCAGAAAGCAGCACACAAGCAACAGAATGGTTGTGAGCCTTGTTACCGTAGGAGAATGAGGACATCAGTGTACAGTCAAAANGAAGGTGGAGAAAGGGAATAGCGGAGTGGAAAGGTGCAAACAGGGGTTAGAGGGATGGAGAGAAGGGAGAATAAGAGTGATAAAAACAGCATTGAAGGGGGTATGGAGAAACCACACAGAATATTTACTATCTGGTAGTCCAATTGAGAAACTAGATTTGAAGGAAGATAGAGTTCAAGGCNAGATTATGTTAGTTCTAGAAGAAAGGGGTCCTTATAGAGAAATTGTGTGTGTGTGTGTGTATGTGTGTTTGTGTGTGGTGTGAGGTATAGGGTAATCCTTCAGGAGTTAGTCACAGATGACCCAGAGGTTCCCTAATCATTGTTCATCACAACTAATATATAAGATCCTATTCCTGAAGACACAAGTTCAATACAGGTAATCTGATCTGAAAATTTCCCTCTTTGCTGTCTAGTTTCACAATTCTATGAAGTAACATGAAGGCTTCTGAGGGAGTTAGATATCAATGATCTCATACACCTGTTGTTCAAATTTCTAAACGGCCTTTTTAATAAAAAAACATGGAGTTAGATATCAGGGTAAATGCTAAAAGATCAGAGAGTCAAAGGAACAAGCCACTGCCAAACTCATCTCCCCAACTGCAGGAATCCTCTGACTGAGTTCCTCTGAGTCTTTACCCGAAAGGCTCCAGCTGAAAAAGCCTCTAGCTGAAAGGGACACTTCTGCCAAAAAGCGTTTAGTTCTCCTCATACCTTATATAGCTTTCTCTGCTCAGCCATCACTTCCTGGGATTAAAGGCGTGTGTGCTTCCCAGTACTGGGAATAAAGATGTGTGCCACCACTGCCTGGCTCTGTTTCTCTCCTAGACTGAGTCAATCTCATGTAGTCCAGGGTGGCTTTGAACTCACAGAGATCCAGACAGATCTCTGCCTCCTGAGTGCTAAGATTAAAGGTGTGTGCCACCANTGCCTGGGCTCTATGTTTAATCTAGTAGCTGGCTCTNTCCTTTGATCTTTAGGTAAATTTTATTAGGGTACACAATATGTCACCACATACACCTGTGAACTCTAGGTATTACAGCAGCAAACTGTCAGGCATGCTATGCCAATTGATGCAATAGTGGCATGACTGTTATACAATAGTGGCATGACTGTTATGGAGGCGATAAACTGCTCCTAAGTTGGATTTGAGGTTTGCTGAACTAGTAGGAGTTCAGCCTAGTACTATGAATCTTGTCAAAAAGCCACAGCTGAGGAAGTCCTACNTAATATAAGGAGAAGCCATTAGTCTTGCTTTGCTATGTGGACATGACATAATATTGTCTTCTAAATATTTATGTATACCCACAGTCTCTCATCATTAGTCAAAGGATATCTCTTAGTCATGAGATTTATGCAGAGACCCTTAGCTATACAAGATGTTAAGAACAAGGAAAGGCTGAGGGCTCAGCCATAAATTAGACATTCACAACAGTCCCTTAAGGTTTATGAAACAACAAAGCAGGAAGAGTAGAAACATGGGGAGAAGTGCTACAAAATGTCACTTTATAAGGTTGAGAAGGTCATGTTGATATTGAACTCATAATAGCTGNACTTAATGGCACTGGGCTTTTGGAGGCANAGCATCANCAACAGTCAGCTAGCTGGTGGAATGTCTCTGNGGTGGGGGTGGCCATCANATTCAGATGTTTTACTCACTGATGAGCTCACAAGGTTATAACAGAAGGTTTCAAAGCTATGGTCACATATGNAACCTAGGTANATCCTAGGGGAAAGAAAAACACACCAAAAAACAACAACAAAAATATGAATGTGTTTTTACATTAGGAATAATTACAGTAGGAATAATTTCCTCCTGTATATTACCTTAAATCTAATCATAAAGTGGTTGATTATTCCTATAATAGTCTTGTCACTACTTGTCACTATTGCACTAGAGGACACATCTGATCAGTGAATTGGACATTTTTATTAGATAATTTTATGGTAAGTTTAAATAATTTAAACTCTCCCATAAATGCTTCCTTGAACAAGAACACAAATCAATGAAAACATCAGGGAAAATGCAAGCTAAGNACTCAACAGGTAGAACAACATTGTATTTACAGAATTACTAAATACATAAGGTTTTTCATTTCAAATACATAGTTAATCAGTGTATGGAGAATTATAGTATTATTGAATAATTTACATTTAGTTTTATTTATCTTATGCTTATAATTTATCAATAAATTATAAATTATATTTTCACAAGTACTTAGTAAATGAGCAAAAATAAATAGTGGCTACAAAATAGACTTTGAACTTATATACCCATTTCAATGCTTCTGTATGAGTAATAAGAAAATACAATTTTTGTGGTTTCATTTTGTTTAAGTCATAGATAAAGATCATGGAGCTATAGTTTCTNAAATAGTAGTTTTGTAATTTTCTGTTTTTAATGNGTGAGAAATGTACAGGGAGTGAAATAGTAGGTCTGTGTGAATACTCATCTGTAGGATGNGATTATGTGATCTGAGCAGAAAAATGGCATATGTTGTCAGAGTAATTTCTTTTAGCTGTATACTTAAACTAATTTCCCCCATTTTATATTATATATGTTTAACATCTGATACATGGTATTGAATGCACTANATTAAATCTATTTCCTTGTAAAGTCTTGCAAATCTNCTGAGGGAAAGCTTTATAAAGAAATAGGTTGATCTGGTCTAGTAANCAATGCTATTCTTTAAGTAAAAGAGACACAAAAAGAACAACCATACATGCAAGTAATTACAGAAACAGTGTCTACTCTGAACCAGGTGCTCTTTTTAAAAAAATGAAAACTGACAGGCTAGAATGAGATTTTTTTATCCCAGTGAGCTGTAGTAGAGACAAACACAGATTTATTTATTTTTGCTGATAAATTCGTCAGTGCATTCATTACTAGCACTATTCTGTGTTTTCTAAAAGCTATGGAAAATATTGACAATAAACATTAGTTTTAGTCCTATTTCTTCTAAAATATATACACACAAGGATTCAAGAAAATGATATTCTCAACACTATTTTCAATATTTATTATTTTAACATCTATTTTCTCCAAGATTTTATTTAACTGATTAGTTGTNTTTCCTTAACACAGGAACATTTCCAGACACAAGTAAAATCCATCTCACCTTAGTCTCATCTCTGTTTTAAGTAAACAACCTCAGATTGTTTTAGTAATTTANCTCCAGCTTAGTGTAATAGTTCAGATATGAAATCAGAATTCATTGAAGCAACAAATANAATTCAGAGACAAAGTTGGACTATCAAAGTCTTATATGTAGGAGGGAAACATATGTTAGGGTTTTTTTCTTCTAATGACAACTTTTATNATGAAGTCAACAATCTTGTGACTACATAGCAGATGACAGTTGGAAGATGTTCATATCTTACTAGTGGAATCACTAAAATATTCTAAAGTCTTTCTCATGAGAAGCTCCATTCTCATTCTTTCTCCTCATCCCTCTCCTCCCTCTTTTATTTATGTTTGAGGGGGGACTATAAAGTTCATATTCATCTTTCATTAAATTGAGATAGCCTATATTTAGGATGTCTTTTCTTGCTCCACTCCTGAGAATTAGTTTGGCTCTTTGTGAGCAAAGTTGAAANCTTTCGTGCCAAAGTTTAAACAGNCATTCATTACTTCCTAACAACTAGATTTGATATTGAAAACATAATAACAGTAAAACTCCAAGTTTGTATTTCACTTGAACATTTTATTTTTCTTACTTTCACTGATGTTTTTACAAGGTCATGTCTTTAGTTGTTTCCTCCAAAACCAGTAAATGCCATGGAATATGTTATAATCTCAATGTTATTAAATTTGAAACAAATTGAGAGAGTAGGAAAATAAGAGAAAGAGAGGAGGACTGTAGCAAGAAAGAGTAAAGAAAAATAAAGAACATTGAAGGATGGCTTGGAGAGTGCAGAAGGAGAGGAAAGTGATCATTTACCATAAATTAAAAAGAAATAAGGAGGTGCAAATTTTAAAGACAGATAGTAGTTTGACAGGGAGGACAGAGGGTATTAACACTGTTAAGAAGAAGGAAGCAATATAATGAATTGCTAAGTAGCAATTTNAGTGTGACTTTATAAACCTAAATTGAGATTAAGATACTAATACATGTTGTAAATATTGTGCTGTATATAAATTGAGAACAATTCAAAANACTGGATATTAATCAATAAAAAAGAACTGAGAGAAAAATATAAAACTTAAACCATATGAGTGACTAAATAAGCAATATCAATATTAATATAACACAACTACAGAGAAGACAAGTATATGGCTTTGGATGCTTATTGTACTTGGGTATGACAAATATGCTGAGCTTTCTTTCATTCAATTGTTCATAGTGGGATGCTGCTGTATCAGAGAAAACTGTATGTATTTTGTCTCACT
Source organism: Neotoma lepida (assembly GCA_001675575.1). Classification (NCBI taxonomy): domain Eukaryota; kingdom Metazoa; phylum Chordata; class Mammalia; order Rodentia; family Cricetidae; genus Neotoma; species Neotoma lepida. The sequence continues at coordinate 7,310 of LZPO01066734.1, forward strand.
AGCAACCTTGTTTCATCTGACTGGACCTCAGGTGAATGTNTAAACCAAAAGTCATTTTCTATATATAGGGCTCTCCTGACCATTGACAAGGGAATTTAAAATGAGACTGTGCTCATAAATGTGTTTNCTATGTGAGTCTGTGTTGTGATTTTATTATTATATGCAGTTCTGCACTTTAGAAGTTCTGTAGAAGAGTATTTCCTCAAACAAACAAACAAAACATGTGATANGAAAAAGTAGGCAATAGGAAGCAAAGAAAAGAGATAGGCAAAATCATGAGATAAGGAGATGACATATCAGTTTGATAGTGGAAGAGGTAGAGAATACACAAACAAAAGAGGATTAGACATGAAAAAAAGTGGATTATTTGAGTTACTATTGGGTTTCTAAAGCTGGTGGGAAACACTGCATTCCATATGCCTCAGAAAATTCTCCTTACAATGCCATTTCCACATGAACATTTTCAATGTGATTTAATGACTTTGTAAATTGGTCTATTGAAGGGTAATGTCTTTGTCATTTTGTTCAGCTCTAATGCTCATATCTTAGATTGATAGTAGGATGTGTGTGTGTGTGTATGTATGTGTCTGTGTGTGTGTCTGTGTGTCTGTGTGTGAACTAGACATATCAATGCAGGAAGACTATTTTTATTCATTTTTAATATTATTATAGGAGTGTTTTCTTGAGGATGTCTAAATATATGGATTTATAATTAAACTATGATGTATCTTTATGATGTATATCCTAAATACAAAAGACGTGCAGTCACTTACCTAAAGTATGTCAATTCTTTGAAAGAAGNGCATGGTAATTTTACCTACAACCCTTAAAACATGGAATATAGGCTAAAAAAAGGGTCCTTATTCAATTCCTCATATACAAATGTATAGAACTGAATCATGAAGAGTATTGTTTCATAATTGATATTACCTTCAAAATGAAATCGAGTTACTGTTTCTTCTAAAACACTCAAATATAAAGTGCAAATGCAAGATGCTAGTTAGATATTCTGATTCCAAATCTGTTTCCTTACTCAACAAGATGCTCCTTGGCAGACCAGAGGGAACCTCTCACACCGGTTCACAGCACCATTCCACATGTGACTCTTCTCGACTGTTTTCTTGGTGGAGTAAACAAAGCCCAAATGGTTAAATCTATCTTTCCAGTACTGTGGGAGGAGCTACCTCAAGTGTGTCTACTTTACAGTAAGCACTTTTTTCCTCTGAATTTTAGTACTATGTCTACTCAGTACTTTGTCTTTAGTACTTTATCTATATTTTATCTTTTCTACACCAAATGTTTGAATATGTGTTCTTGAAAATGTTATGACAGCTTAGTTCTCCTGTGTTTTTTTCAGCCTCCTTTTTCTACAGCTGAATGCATAGTTTCCAATCTAGGAAAAGTTGAAAAGCTTAAAATATTGCCTTTAAATAAGCATTTTATATAAAATAAAAATTTATAGCATTTACATTTCCTTGATTTTTAGTACATTTGTATTTTCAAAAAAAATTTCTAAAAGTTATATAAATAATTATAGGCCTTACCTAGACCATGTCGATGTGTTGACATTGGTGGTAAAACAGTCCATGTCTTGGTTTTGGGATTGTAACATTCGACAGTGTTCAATGTCTTTAACCCATCTCGACCTCCAATTACAAAGAGCTTCTCATCAATAACAGCCACACCNAACTGCAGCCTTCTGCCATTCATCATTCCTGCCTGGATCCAGAGATTTGTTCTGAGGTCATACTTCTCTATTGTTGTAGCTCCTGATAGAAAATAAAATCAAATAGTCATCAATCCAATGAATCAAAAAAAAATAGCTTATACAGTGCAGTGCAAATTAGAATGTGAAAGCATACTAGTCTTATCCATTTTTTAAAAAGAAAACCATGTCATAATAACAAATGGAATAATAAATCAATGACTTTATTTCCTCTTCTTTGTGGACACTAATGATTGAAACAGATATATATATCCAGTGCTAAACTATGGGTTTAATGGGACTAATGTTGGGAATGACAATTTTCTCAGATCTTAAAAACCTGTTTTATTATTTGTCATTTAAAGTATGTTTGGTAATCTCAGCTTAAAAAAATTGAATGGGAGTCCCTTGAAATGACAAAATTATGTGTGCTATTGGTACCACTTCTGAAAGGAAAGATATGTTAGTTGAATCAAACATAACCGGACTGGGGATAGCTTTCCATTTCTTTTTACATTTGTCATATGCCTTGAATAAATAAATGAATCAAAAAAAAACTAACAAGCAAATCAAAAACTATAAGTGCCTGGGAGAGTGTGTAAGACAAATTTTTAAATAGTCTTGTTAAATAAAACACAGAGCCAGGGATAGGGATGAAAGTCTGAAAGAGATCAGAGGAATTAGGAACAGCTACCAGCCTCACCTCACAAGCTGCTGCTTCTGAAAGAGCCAGTGTGAATTNCCTATATCTCCACGCCTATATTCCTTTCTGTTCTGTTCTCTCATTTGCTCTCTCAGCCTAGCTACATCACTTCCTGTCTGTCTGTATAGACCTCCAGAATTCTATAGTTGATGTTGGGATTAAAGGCATGTGTCTCCACGCTTGACTCTGTTTCTAGTGTGACCTGGAACTCACAGATTTCCAGACACACCCTTGCTAGGTGATAGGATTAAGGGTGTGTGCTAACATTGTGAGATTAGCAGCTGACATTGTTCCTCCGATTCTCAGATAAATTTTATTGGGAGACATAGATAAAATACCACTACATTTCCCCTCTTTGTCTAATAAAAATATATAAATTTTAAAAAAGCTATAACTAATACAAGAAAAACTATATACAATAAGTATAATAACTACAATATATACAAGCAATTAATACATCAACAACGTCTAGTCCATTTGCATTTGACAAATTCAAAGAAAATACTCCGTTATCTATCCTATTTTGGTGAGTTCTAAATGTATCTAATTCACTTTCTGTCCTAACTTATATTACTAACAGAAAACTATCTTATGATGTCTTTTAAATTTATACACTATGTGTCTTCATAGATCTGCCATCAGTTTTGTGTTCCTTCATTCATCAAGCAATGCTATATTTTATTTGTGTTGTTATAAACTGTTTTTGCTTAGGGAACATATATCTCTGGGGGACTCCTTAATTCTTAGACTAAAACCAGCAATAAACAAAACAAATATGAGTATCTTGGCAAAAGAAATATTACCAGTTATGATGTTATGATATAATTTACTCTCAGCTTTTCATCAAAAGTAAGATAATAGTGTAGAAACTTAAATGATGAATTTTCTGATATAAGTAAGAATTGAAGAATTGTAAAACTATTAAATTTAGAAAATGATGATAATGTTTATGAAATTACTTGATAGCTTTTTACCTATGTGTGTGCTTTAAAAAAATGAATGTGCTTATGTGCATTTGCTCTATTTCAGTCTGCTATGTATAAATACATTTTCTGAGGTGAATTGCATCATTGAATAATTTCAAGAATGCATGACTATTGTCAGGGCTATGGTGCTTGCTCTCCACATACTGACATTTAGGTTCTTTTGCTGAAGATGGCACATACATAACTCACTGGTCATAGAGAATTTGATCTGGAATCTACCAAGAGCCTTAACCCTACTGACAAGTTGTCTTAGATAGAGTTTATATTGCTGTGAAGTGACACCATGACCATGGACTCTAATAAAGGAAAACATATAATTGTGGCTGGCTTAGAATTCAGAAGTTCAGTCCATTATCATCATGGCAGGAAGCATGGTGGCATACAGACAGACATGGTGCTGGAGAGGTAGCTGAGAGTTCTACATTTGGATGCACAGGGACCAAGAGACTATGAAACACTAAGCCTGATTTGAGCTTCCAAGATCTCAAAATCCAACCCCTAGTGACACACCTCCTCAAACAAAGCCACACCTAGTCCAACAAGGCCACACCTTCTAGTAGTTCCACTCCCTATAGTCCTATGGGGCAACTTTTATTCAAACCATCGGACTAATGTTCATGCTACTGGGAAGTTCCATTCATGCTACTAGAGGAGAAGGTAAACATCAACCTAGCTACAAATCCTTCAACATACAATCATGTTTTTTTTTTTTTTTCAAAATACACGGGTACAATAGTGGCTCAAAAGTCATAGGACTAAGCAACCACCATCTGATTGTATTTAATTCCCATTCCATGAGATGAAATGGATGACCAACCAACATTTCTCAGGTGGTCAAAGAGACTGCTAGTTATTAGTCCATGGACTTAGGGGAAAGTCAAATACTTCTGTTCTGCTAATAGAATATAAAATGTCTTCTAATGACGTTTGTCTCTACCCATATATCTGTGTCCTCACTCAGATATCANTAGAGACACCTCTTCCCACAGTAGATGGAACACATATAGAGACCACAACTGGATCACATGCATTGAGAGAGAGAGAGAGACCGTGGAACACTCAGTTCTAAATTAGCTATCTGTATCAATCTCTCACCTCAGGAATTGGAAAACTATTCANAAGAAGAAGCAAAAGACTGTAAAAGTCAGGAGTAAAGAAAGCTATCAAAAAAGCAACACCTAGACACAACAAGGCTGATGTACATATGAAACCACAAGGACTGGCAGATGGCAAGGCCTGAAGAGGTCTAAACTACTTGGTGTCCAAGCACGGGAAGGCACTTGGACACTAACCCCCATCCCTTAATTAGGTTCTATATCCAACTGATAACTTCTTATATAGGAAAAATAAGTTTATCCCAAAGGAAATTTACTGGGTATACACACCACACCTAAAGGCATGCCCTGTGCTCAGCAATAGATGGCCAACAAAAAACAGTACTTTGGAGACTTTTTTGTCTCATAATGCTTTTTTGTCTCATAACGCTCATAAAGCAAGATCTTTTGCTTATATAGTATGGTTTCCAAGGTTGTGTCTTCATGGGTTTTCTGTGTTTGTGAATGTGTATGTCTATAACTGTTTCTTGTGCTTATTCTTGGTCTCCTTTTCCTTTTCATTTATTAGTTTTTTTT
>LZPO01066734.1:13189-24329 GCA_001675575.1 Neotoma lepida
TATGTTCTATAGGATATTCCAGATCCTTTCAGACCTTTATGCAAATCTGGATCCAATATCATTACATCTCTGTCATTGTCCACTATGATAACATTGGGCTTACCTTTAGTATTTTGTCTCACTCATAATAAATATATGTAACTTGTGTGTATTACTATCAACAGATTAGCAATCTCAATTCTTAATTTGATGTTTATTTCATTTTTGGTTACGTGTGTGTGTGTGTGTGTGTGTGTGTGTGTGTGTGTCTTTGTGTAACTGTACACATGTGTGATTGCAGATGGCTATAGATGCTAGAGGAGGGTGATGATATAGGAACCAAAATTAAGTCATCCACTAGAACAGTACATANTACTTTTTCTTGTAAAGGAAAATATTTGATTTGGAGCTTGCTCACAGTTTTAGAGGGTTAGTCCAATACCATCATGGCAGGAAGCACACTGGCATGGTGCTGGAGCAGTAGTTGAGAGCTTTATATCCTGATCTCTAGGAAGTAGGCAGTGACAGAGACTGGTGATGGTGATATTGNTCTGTATACTGTGAATATGTGTTGCTCTGATTGGCTGATAAATAAAGCTGTTGGCCAATGGTGAGGCAGAATAAGGTTAAGTGGGACATTCTAACTAGAGAGAGTGTCCTCTAAATAGAACACTGATAGAACAGTCACTAAATTTACAAGAAATGGAACCTAATTAATATGAAAATTTTCTGTAAGGTGAAGGACACAATCAAAAGGACAAATAGCAGCTTACAGAATGGGAAAATATTTTCACGAACTCCACATATGACAGAGAGCTAATAACCAAAATATATAAAAAACTCAAGAAAGTAGACATTGACAAACCAAATAATCCAATTAAAAATGGGGTACAGATCTAATGAAAGAATTCTCAATAGAAGAATCTCAAATGTTAGATAAGCAATTAAAGAAATGTTCAACATCCTGAGCCATCAGGGAAGTGCACATCAAAACTATTTGTGATTCCATCTTACACCTATCAGAATGACTAAGATTGATTACACAAATAGCAGCTCACATTGGTGTGGATGTGAAGCAAGGTGATCACTCCTCCATTGATGNTTGGAGGGTAAACTCTGCAGNCACTATGGAAATCAAAATGGCAATTCCTCAAAAAACTGGGAATCAATCTACCTCAAGACCCAGCTATATCACTCTTAGGCATATACCCAAAAGACACTCCATCCTACTATAAGGACACAGTGGCATATTACTCGGCTGTTAATGACATCATGAAATTTGCAGGGAAATTAATGGAAACAAACAAACAAAAATCATCCTAAGGGATGCAACTCAGACGTAGAACCACAAATATGAGATGTATTCATTTATAACTGGATTATTAGATGTTAAATAAAGGATAATCAAGCTAGAATCCACAGAACTAGAGTGGCTAAGTAACAAGGAGAGCTCTAGGGAAACTAGAAATGAATCCCCCTAGGCAGAGGAAATAGCATAGATTTTTGTAGGCATACTGGGGGTCTTTGTATCTGGGAATAGGCGGGATCAGTTGGTGAAGGGAAGGATAGAGGGAGAGAGTACAGGGGCAAATGATTGGAATTGGGAGGCCTTTGGGAGGCAATGGGGAAACCTAATGCAATGGAAACTTCCCGTATCCTATGAGGGTGATCCTAGTGAGGACTCCTAATAATGGAGAAGCTAGCCTGAACTGAACATCTTCTTTAACCAGNCAAGTCTTCCATCTGTGGACTGGAACAGCAACCCAGCCACAAAATCTTTTACATAAAACCTGTCCTGATCGTGAGATGTACTAGGTAGGACAATGGTGGCTAAGAGCTTGTGAGAGTGTCCAACCAATGACTGGTCTAATTTGAGGCTCAAGTCACTAGAGGTAGACTATGCCCAACACTGCTTGGANGGCCAGAAACAGGAGACTGGATAGCCCAGAGACCAAGGGTAAAACAAAACATGACTGGGAAAACAAACAAACAGTCAATGAAATGATTCTTTGATATTCTGCTATACTCATGGATCAGTTTCTGATAATGGAATAGGCTTCATCTAGCAACTGATGGGAGTTTATGCAGAGACTCACAGCCAAACAATAGGTGGAGCTCGGGGAACCCCATGGAAGAAGGGAAAAAGGACTGTAGGGGCCAGAGAGGTCAGGGATACCAGGAGAACATGGCCCACAGAATCAAATAAGCAGGGTTTACAGAAGCTCACAGAGACTGAAGCAACAAGCATGGAGCCTGCATGGTTCAGCTGTAGGTCCTCTGCAAAAATTTTGTGGTTATTTACCTTGGTTTTTTTGTTGGTTTGGTTAGTTTTTTGTTTTGTTTTTGTTTCTTTGTTTTTTTCTTTTTTTTCTTTTTGGTTTTTGTTTGTTTATTTGGTTTCGCTTGGTTTGGTTTCTTGAGACAGGGTTTCTCTGTGTAGCCTTGGTTGTCCTGGAACTCACTCTGTAGGCCAGGATGGTATGGAATTCACAGAGATCTGCTGGCTTCTGCTCCCAAGTGCTAACATTAAAGGCATGCACCACCATCAGGCTTAGTTTGGGGGTTTTGTGGGGCTTCTAACAGTGGGAGTGGAGGTGTCTCTAACTCTTTTGCCTACCCTTGGGATAATTTTCCTCCTACTGGGTTGCCTCACACAGCCTTAATATGAGGGAAGTGCCTAGTCTTATTGCATCCTGNTATTCTGTGTTCAGTTGATATCTCTGGGAGACTTGCTCTTTTCTGAAGGGAAAAGTAGGAGTGGTAGATCTGGGGGAGAAGGGAAGTAAGGGGGTCTAGGAAAAGTGGAGGGGAGGGATGCTGTGTTTGGGATGTATTGTGTGAGAGAAGAATAAATAAAAACCAAGAAAAAGAAGACAAAATGTCATGTATATTTCTAGAATAAATATATTTTTTTGTAAAATTCGTTAGTGGTCGCATTATTTAATATATATCCCTACCAATTTTATTGTTATTGTTGGATCTATTTTATTATTGTTATTATCATTATTACTTTAACATTTTTTTGTTTGGAAATGTTTGTTTTCTTCCTTTTGTTTCCTTTTCGTGTTTACTTTGCCAGAGAAAAACAAAATCATCTAGATTAAGTTCAGCTTTTGTTCTCTAAACAAAGACAGCATTGTCATAACATACATTCACACATCAGTATGAATAGGACTAGACNACTATTGGAGTAATTAATCATTTTGTAAAAGATTCTAAAGAAAACATTTATTTGAAGACAATAATTTGTGTCTACTNAGTTAATAAAAATATTATCCATTTTCTCTACTGTCTATGAAGTTATGTCACAGCTTTCAAGTATGTGTTATGAAACAGGTGCACTATCATCTTGACAATTTTCCTAATCTTCAGATTACCTTCTTTGTCTAAAAGTGCAAAATGCTTCTCTGACATTGCCATTGGTAAATCCTGGATCAGTATTTNCAATACACTTAAGAGTGGAAGAAATATAGATCTAGTTAACCTCTAGAATCTTCCAATAATAGCTTAGAGGAAGTAGATGTACATGTTTCATGTTACAAGCTCTATATTTTTGTCACTGTTATATTATTTTGAAGATTATGTCATTTTTATAGAAGAAGTTTGCTTTCCATTCTGTAAACTTTATCCGTGTACAGTAATAATCTGTAAATGTAGATTATAATTTATTACAACCAAAAATATATTTAATTAATGTAGTGATTAAGTTCCATGGGACATCTCATTCCTAATATATAGGATATGTAAAATAAAGTTAAGAAAGATGTTTTTGCAAGTATGTTTTTATATGCTCATTTTTGATAATTCTTAAATTCATAAGCAAACACGTGCCACATGAGAACTAGTTTTAAAGCATATATTTAAATGGGAAATTTTATGTTATGTTATTTGAAAAATGAAACTATTAGTAAAAAGTTGTCATAGTGTTAATAGAAATTATGAAAAGTAGTATGCTAGGACTTCTATTGCTATGATAGAACTTGAGAAGAAAACAGTTTGTGCCAGTTTACAACTCTAAGGTCATAGTCCATTACTGAAAGAAGTTAAAGCAGGAACTCAAGACAGGAATCTAAAGCAGAGACTCCAGCTCAAGTCAAGAAAACTAGAAATTCAGTCTTTGATTTAGAACAACTAAATTTTACTGAAATATGGTAAAGCTTAAGTGAAGGATTTTTGAATAGNGATTTGTAAATGANATATTAGTGCATAAAAATTAATGAGTATTTTAATTGTTCTAAGACCTTTTCCAGAATTAGTNAATTCAATTTTTATAAATATATAATGATAATGATATTATGGCTATTTTACAAATAAAACGTCAGTTATTTGCTGAGTATTCTTCAGANTACAATGGATTGATCAATGATACCTAACTCTCAAGCTCAATATAATAAATTTTACTCTTTTCACTTATCTCTGTTTGGAAAGAGTTCATTTCTACTAAATATAAATGAATGGTAGAACTTTAAAACTTCTCAGATTCTTTTTTTTACCTATTTTGAGAACCTATAAGTATGATAAATATCACTTCTCTGACAGATATGCTTTATGGTACAATGGACTAGAGAAGATATTTCTGTACGAATATGTTGACATGACCATTAGAAAATGGAGAACTTTTACGAGTCATTAATAAAAGGAATAATTAGGAACTTTGGAACATAGACAGAACTCAAGTGTTACTGTTGATGTGAAGATGGAAGGACCAGAGGAAGAATTTAAAAGCCCTCTGTAGGAAGCCTGGTACCAGAAAGCAGCATAGTCACCTAATTACATGGAAAGATTTGTTCCAACAATCTGAATGTTATTTGGAAATATCACAGTAGCCTTGTGTGTGTCATCCAAAAGAACAGTCAAGGCAAGTCTTGATTTTGTTGTTGTTGTTGTTGTTCAAGACAATTTCTCTTTTTAACCTGTCTCTTATACACATCTAGATGTGTATAAGAGACAGGAACATATACCTACCATCTCAGGCTTTTAAATTGATGGAATCTGAATTAATACAGTGATCTAAACTGTTACGTGTGATAATTTATTGGAACAACAAAGTATTGTTTATATGATCTGTATTTTTATGATATACAACACATTCAGTTTCCAAGTAGAATAGCATAACTGGAAGGTGGAAGATACAATAGAAATATAAAATCATCCCCCTCATGAGACAAGAAGCAACCTCTTTTCTCAAAACATAAAAGTTGAAAAAATGGTCAAGGTGTTGCTGAAGCACAATACTCATTCTCTGTAGATGTGTTCACTGATACAAGCAAATGTGATGACAGCAATTAGCGCTTATGGATCCTGCTTTGGCATTACAGATGACAGGCTTTGTTTCAATATGCATAATTCAAAGATTTAGCAACCTCATTTATCTTGAACACAGACAGCAGAAAATTAAGTGATACATTTTTTTGAACTGACAAAATAGTTGTCACAAAAGACATCCATGCTGAAGACAATCTTTTCTTTTTCAGCTCACTAGAAAAGCACCGAGGTTTTTCACAAAGCCTTTTGACTATGATTTTAATGGAGCATTAATAAACTCAGTTACCTGACTTCTAAGGCATTTTACAAACCCAATAATTAGAAAGAACTGGGGCTGCTTATAGCCAACACTGAAAGAGTAATCAGTGAAAACATGCATTGATTTAGCACAGAGCAGTCATTTACTGCTATTAAGTGAAAAAAATCAATTTNTAAAATACTTAGAGAGACTCTTAGTCCAATACTGATGATGACCTTGATGCTATCAAATCATTATGAAATGATTACAACATGACATATATTCTCTTTAAGAAAGCAGTTAATACTGAAAGTCATTTCAGAAAAGAAAATACTAAAAGCAAGTTGTTTTATGTGATACACATGATAGAAGAGACCAAGCTGTAGTAGGCAGCAGTTCCAGCTTTGACCTGGAAGCACAACCTTTACTGAGGCTTCTGGTAACTGCTATGCCTACCTAGGACCTCCNCCTGGGGCAGGCTGAGACAGGAGCCTTTAAGACTGGAGATCTGTCTGTGCTGGCCCTCTTGGTTCCTGGATCCTGGACACTGGGTGGTAGACCAGACAGAGAACACGGCTGGTCTGTGCCTCACCTCTCCTGGACCCTGTGACCAACCCCTTTACTTNCTGTAANTTGCCCTAAATTCCTAAATAAACCTCTTAACTACATGGAGTTGCCTTAATAATTTCCCCTATACCAAGCTTTGAAGAGATTATGGTAATAAACTTTCTTTATTTATTTCTTGAATCTTTCCTTGACTAAACATTTTATCAGTTGTCACACATCCACATACTTATGAAAAAGAGACATATAGAATATATATTTTAAAGGAATGCACATGATATCATGGTAAAATATTGTTTGAACACAGAGGGAAACTATTTTNTAGCTACTTTATTATATAAGAAAGAGCCTATAAACATTACAACCATCAAATTAATTTTGTATATGCCAGGTAACAAGTCATAAATTTTATATTATTGGTGACTGACATACATGCTAAGAAATCAAATTAGAACCCTATGTAAGAGCTGTAAGTTCTCTAGACTACTAGGCCAACTCCCCAAACCCTAGTGAAGTTTCTTTATAAAAGTAAAACCCACTAAGATTTTCCGAAGTAGAGACTATTTAAAATAAGGCATCACTAATAATGATTATGTAAAAATAAATTCAGTAAGTAAAGTACAGATGCTAGATAAAGAAAAATTCAGAATCTTGCTGAGAGATGTCAACAGAGTGGTTAAAACTGTAAGGGATTTTGAATGGTGATTTTATTGTGGATATTAGTATATTATATAACCATAATTACATCATAATAACATTTTATCACTACTAATTTAAGAGCTAAATTGTAACTTACTAGAAAATAAACTCTTTAAAGACAAGACATTCTCTAATAGAGAGAAATATGAGGAAAATAACATACTAAATATACATATATTTCATAATCATTAGATATATCTCAATTGAAGAAGGAAATAATAATATTAACTAATTTTAATTAAAAGTTATAGTCATTCAAGGTACATTATTAACTATGGATGATTAATAATTAATATTAATGGCAAATTGCCATAAACTGACACAGAACAATGGGCTAATCATGTCTAAAAGTCTGTCAAACTGAGTGAGAGGAAATCATTCCTCCTCTTTTATTGCTGTCAAGTATTTGTCCCAGAGGTGAAGCAACTTACTAACACAGAAAATTAGTGGAGGAGATATGAAGTCATTACTGTGACTAATCTGATAATGTGATTCTTAAGACATTGGGAAAAGATGGCGGAAGGAAGTTTAAAATATTGAGAGAAAAACAGGCTATATACAGAGTTTAATGGGGGACTCTGAGTGCTTAGAAGAATGAAGCACAGATAGGAGTGGGGATAGTAAAGATTTTTTTTTTTGAAGCTTCAGATGCAGAAAAGGACTAAGCTGTAAATTGAAAAAAGCCATCCACTCTACAGTCAGACAAAGAACTTGCTTTCCTTTTCTCAGTTCTCTAAGACTATATTGTAGCCCTGTTGCAAAGGAGACAAACTAATTACGTTAGAAAAGTTTCAAGGCTTCATAGCACTTGGACTTCCTAGCTCAGAGCGTTGGTTTGCGTTGCTGCTTTTAGCCATAGTTACATTANAACTAGGAGCAAAAAGAGAGTAGAAAGAAAAGGGAAAGTTGCAGATTGCCAAGAAAAGTAGCATGTTTAAAGTTGGCATGAGGGAAGGTGAGATCGCTAGAGAGATGGGCNCCATTAAAAACGAGCCAAGAACTTTACATGAAGAAAATAGGAAAGATATCTTGTGATTATTTTAATAACTGATTTGTTAAGACACAATTGAACATAGGAACTTACTTGAAAGCTTTTGGAAGAAAGTTCTAGGAAATGATGATACCCTGCTTGCACAAGGATGCCTAGGAAGTGATCCCTCCTTTAAGTCATCCAGTTGCTCAAATGCTGCAACAGCCATGATCCAAGGTTGCAGGAGATGCTACAACTCCTACTAAGAGCAAAACTTTGAATTATCCATCTGAGGTACGTTTTGCAAGAATGCATATTAGGGTCANGAACATATCTCCTCAGATTGCTTATGGAAGCCTGTGACACAAACACTGACTAGAGAGATCGGAATTCATGTAAGTATCTACTAACAGGTTCATGCATGAAACTATAAGCATGAGGAATAAGTCACAGTGGGAAAACTAGAAAATCACAAATGCTAAATCTTGAACTGTTTGCCAGGAAAAACTGAGATAATGCACCTGCACACAAGAGAGGCCACCTGGGATTACAACTGGCAAGGAAATAGGGGTGAGGTTGCGTAGACCTTTATAAGTCCATTCTATATTTCAGATGTCAGATGTGCAGCCCCGGGATTTGGAGCTTGTAGTCTTTGGGATGCTGTAGCTTTGGTCCTAATCCTCTTTTTCTTGTGCCCACTCCTCCATTCTGGAATGAGAACGTGGCTCTTTTGGCTTTTCAAAAACTCTTAGAGCTAAAAGTGTGCCTCTAGCCTCAAATGAGACTTTCAACTTGAATTTTTGACNAATATTGGCCTGTTTAGGTTTATTTTGACTCATGAGGATGGAGTGAATTTATTCCACATTACAAAATTACCATAAGCCTTTAGGGGTTGGGGGCTTGAACATAGAGTGTCCACCATAGAATCATATATTGGGAAGCCTTGGTCCATAGTTGGTTTTGTTGTTTTGAGAGGGAGTGGAAATTTTAGTAGAAGACACAGCCTAACCAGAGGATCTAGGACACTGGGGTCAAATCTTGTATTCTATTTCCTGCCTTCATTTTGTTTCCAGAGTTGCAGGATGTGATGGAGTTTTCTGTTTCACTGCCTCTCTCTGTGATATTTCCAGCCAACCACAGACTGAAAGTAATGAAGCTAAAGCTCTGCACTTCTATATTGTTTTATTCTTATTTTACCTTAGCCAGAAAAATTCTCAATAAAGCACCAGCCAGCTTGATTTGGGGCTCAGATCCTAAGACTGTGAGAGAATAAATGCCCCTGTTTATAACANTAGCAAATAGTTAATAGGCAATCAGTAAAATTAATATATAAACTTTAGAAAATTGACTTAAGTTGCTAATATTTAAATTATTAATATTATCAACAGATTTATGTTATTTTATTATTACTATTATTTTTTGAGAATTTCATTCACATATATAGTGTATTTTAAGAAATCCACCCCCAATTCCATTCCACTTAACTCAACTCCTATCAGCTCCACCGCTTTTCATTCACAAGTGCATATGCAGGCTTTTTCAAAAAAAACAAAAACCACCTAGTGCTGCTTCTATGTGCATGAGTTTAGGACCATCTACAAGAGCACAGATAGCCTCTCAGAGACCACATCCCTGAAGAAAACTGACACTTCACATTCCAAAAAGTCATAAATAACCTCCTCAGCTAGAGGTCATTCTTAATGGTCCTTCTAATATTCATGTTGAGATTTTGGCTGACTTGATAGTGGTAACTAAACAGGTGGTAGATTTTAAATCAACATATATCATTGCTCTGCATGTGTTTGGGGTGTATTTTAAAATATGTTGTATAGTAAGGAAATATGGAATGTTACATTTTTACTTGTCATTGAGTATACTATTTTAATATAAATATGATAGGATCTTATAGCTAAAATTCCATTCTGTTATTTTAAAGACTAGGTAGTGATATCAAAGGAAAGAGAGTTTTATGATGGTTACCAAAATTTAAATGTATTGCATTTATGATTGTTACATGTCTACATTTTCATATTAAAGAACTCATAATCAAATCATCTTTATAGTAAATGAACAAATAAATTAAAGCATTATTCAGAGTACATTTCCAATTTTATCCTCTTAATAAATGTTCACTAAGTGCAATAAATTCATACTACTTGACATTTTTACTTAAGTAGTGTCATACAAGCAAGTTAAATATTATTCTTAACTTCATTTGATTAGTCAAGCTCTTACTCTTTACCTTAGCATTATGATGCTTATGTCTCAACCAGCACCTTCCATATAATACTGATTTTAATTTTCCAGCCTTTGTTGAAAATATCACAACAAATAAATGGAAGGAAAAAGTCAATGTCCTGAAAGTAGGTCACTAGTCAATTTGAATTGCGGCAAAAACACACATTACATCAGAAGTGTTATGAAGAACANGGANTCCCATTAATCTCCATCTATGGCTGTAAACCTTTGGAAATTACATTTTTTTAGTTTCATAAATGATTATTTACTCTAACAAATATAATATTTAAGGGTCTTTGTGACCTTTTAAAATTTATTGATGTCATAGTGATTTATATTGTCACATTTGATGGCAGCTTGGAGACTTCTACTTAACTCTATATTATTCTTTGTCTCTATTTTCTAAATGGTAACTTAATTCTGGTGAGTCTCTTTCTATACCAGAGAATAACCACACAGTGGGATTATAAGGCATTTGAAACATATTCAAAACTCATGCTCAGAGATGTAGGCCCTCTGTACTCTGTAAAAAAAGAGAGTTAGTATGCTAGCCTGAAGAGAATAGTCATTAACAGTTACTATAGACTTGCAATGAGATTGATTGAAAAGGATTTACAGTACTCCTTGATTTATAATTACAGTGGGTATTTTATCATCAGGCAAACATCACTCATCATCTCTTGAAAAATCTAGGATATATATAAAAAAGTGATCCAAATACTCTCCCACAAGGCAAGATTACATTATCATTAGATGAAGTTCAAATTAATTTGATCTGGGTTGTCAACTATCATCAGAACTACCAGATAANTTTATAGTTTCAGTAGTCATGATGATTTATCACTTTCCAGAGAAGATAAAGCTGTGAAGGAAAGCAGCATGGGCAGGAAATTCACTTTTCATCTGACAGAGCCTCCTTCTATTCCTCTTTAAAGAGCATGGCTTGAGGGCTTCAGTCCCTTGTCTACAGACTCTCTGGGAAGGACATAAACACAAATTTCCCCTAACACAAGAGCGTATCTCCTAACTCTAAACATTATTAAGGAAGCAGATACTGTGATTTAACTCAGTTTTTCTCCTGGTGTCCTTGGGGACTATGCTTCTCTGGAAATTGTCTCTTAAAAACCTGGCTGGTGGACATTGATTCCAGAAGACAGCTCTTGTGTGAAAAGCAAAGCTGGCTTAGG
>LZPO01066734.1:60114-72390 GCA_001675575.1 Neotoma lepida
GAAAACACATGTTTGGACTTTGCTTCTGAACATGAGATCATAAAAATCATTCTGCTTCCTAGAAAACCTTAAAATGCTATGAAATTGCTTTGCCACTTATTCTGCACATAGCCTATTTATCCACCAATTGTCACCTATATATTAGCATGTGNTGAAAATAACAAATAGCATGAGTGCATATTACCATGAGATAAAATNTAAAGGTCAGGATTAACTTGCGTCTTTTAGTTTTATAATGGAGAGTGTTATAAGTGACTGTCACTGAAACCTGACTTCAGGTGCTCATTTTTATTAAGTATTTGTCATCCCCTATATTCTTACCTCATACTTATCTCTNTGACTTTTCAATTGATTTGTAAAAGAGAATGGTACTTATGCTGAATTTAGTAAATTGAAAAGTTGTTTAATGGTTCAAAACNCCTCACAGATGACTGGATTGAGGATAACACATTCATTATTATTTATAACTCTATTTCCAGTTCTGTATAAGTCAGTTTATTGAAATCACTGAATGATCTGTTTTTTTTTCAGGTTTATGAAGCAAAATGTACATGCTAACTTGGGGAGTTAGATTCCTATAAGTGGATGAGAGCCAATGTTTTAAAATAAAAGATAGTGTAAAACACATGTAATTGAGTATTATTTACTCTAATTGAAAATGTGTTATATATACATCTGTATTTTTAGGAATTCTGTAACTTTAAAAAAATAATGTGATCTTTTATGACATCCAGAATAGGTAGCTCACTACCACCAGCAACTCAAGCTCCTAGGGATCTATTGCTCTCTTTTGGCCTTTGATAGTACTCAGGTACATGTGGCACACACACACACACACACACACACACACAAACATGCACACACAGATATACACATACACACATCATGTGTATTAAAATATTAATAAATAAGAAAATATCTTGGCATTTGATAGTGTGGTTGATGGTTTAAATATACATAGTGATTTTAATTGCAATTATTTATTCAATAAAGTCTTTAACGCCTGAAGCTATGCTGAAGAAAATGATGNGGGTCTATGTTTATTAATATGGCAGCTATAATCACTTATAAGAACTTAGTGAGTAACAATTATGTGATTACAGTTCAAGAAAGCATTTATAAATAATTATATGTTACTTAATATTTAGGGAAAACTTTTAATATTATTCCACCAAATTAGATTTTAGTTACTGTAATCTTGTTTCCTATTTGACATGCAGCTTGACCATTATTTCTACTCTGAATACTAAGATTACATGCATACTTCAACATCTGTCAAATGTAATGATATAAATACAAAGAATAAGTGGATTTTAAAATTATTTTAAACCTTACTCGTATAGACTTTAACATGTATAAGAATTAGTATCTCCACAGACCCAGAGAGGGTAAGTAATAAGANGGGCTCAAGGGGGATTCATAGATCTTCCCGGGAAGGGAAAATAGAATAGATTTTGCAGGTAGACTAGGGTCAGATGGGGATGGGAACAAGTGATCAGGTAGGGGCTGGGGGAAAAGATGGAGGGAGAGAGTACTGGGAGAGATGACAGTAATTGGGGTGCATTTGGGGGGCGATGTGGAAACCTAGTTCAGTAGGAACTCCCTGGAATCTATGACTGTGACCCTAGTGAAGTTTCCTAGTAATGAGGCATATAGAGCCTTAACCAGCCATCTTGTATAACCAGGCAAGGCTTCCAGCTGTGTGATTGGGACACCTACCCAGTCACAAAACCTTCTACCTATAATCTGTCCTGCTGGGGTAATGGATGCACAGAACTTGTGGGAGTGGCCAACCAATGGCTGGTCAAATTTGAGACCCATGCCGAGAGGAAGGCCATGCTTCCTCTACCANGATGGCCAAGAATCAGAAGTTGGACAGCCTAGAGACCCAGGAAAGAGCCAAATGTAACTGGAAAANAAATTCAATGAAGTGATGACTATTGATATTTTTCTATACTTGTAGATCTGTGCTTAGCCCAGTTGACATCAGAAAGGAGTTATACAGGAACTGATAGGAGCAGATGCAGAGATCCAGAGACAAACATTAGGGGGAGCCAGTGGAACCACACAAAGAGAGATAGGAAGGATTGTAGGGACCAGAGGATTTAGGCACACCAAGAGACCATGGCCCACAGAATCCATTAAGCAGGGCTCATGGGGCTCACAGGGACTGAAGTGACAATCGTGGAGCCAGGTACATTTTTTTTTTTAGAAATTCTCTAGGTCCTCTNCATATATGATATTGTGGTGTAGCTTGGTGTTCTTGTGGGACTCCTAACAGTGAAAATGGGGAGTATCTCTGTGGTAGTTTGGATGCCATTGCTTTGCACAATCTCATAGGGAATGGCACTATTAGGAGGTGTGGCTTTGTTGGAGTGGATATGGCCTGGTTGGTGAAAATATGTTACTGTAGGCATGGGCTTTGAGGTTTCCTATGCTCAGGATACCACCTAATGTGTCAGTCAACTTCCAATGGCCTGTATATCAAGATGGATCCAGCACCACCTCTGCCTTTACTCCTCAATATATCCACCATGATGATAATGGACTGAACTTCTGAAACTGTAAGTGAGCCACCACAATTAAACGTTTTACTTGTAACAGTAGCTGAACTCTAACTAAGATAGTCTCTGACTCATTTGCCTGCTCTTAGGACCCTTTTCCTCATACTGCGTTGACCTGGTCCAATTTTGATATGAGTGTTTGTGCCTANTCTTATTGTAACTTTTTATGACATGTTCAATTGATATTCCTGGAAGCCTGCTCTTTACTGAAAGGAAACAGAGGAGGAGTGGATCTGGAGGAAAGGGGAGGAGAGGAGTTGGGGAAGAGTGAAATGAGGGGAAACTTCGTGAGGATGAAATGAGGATGTAATACATGAGAGAAGGATTTCTAAAAAGGAGAGAGAGAGAGAGAAAGAATTACTATTTCAAAATCTCTTTCCGGTATTTCAGTAATTTATTAACTTGAAGTTATAAGTTTGAATCTGTTTCCACTCTATGGATGTCAATTGTAATCTGATAATAGCAAATCTTGAGTTATTGCTATTAATTTCAATAATTTCAAATTAATCACATGGAGATATCCTCCAGTATTTCAGGACTGAAGTACAAANTTGATGTTTATATAGGAATCATTAAATAAGCATATGTAAGAAAATGCAANCACATATTTTCCTTTATTGATTATTATCTGCAATGTTTTATTATTTTATGGCTTATACAACACTGGTTTTCCTTATGATATTTCCATTGGCCTAAGACATTTCAGTTTTCCCCAACTCTCCTCCCTCATCACTGTCCTCCCCATTCCCTTTATCTCTTCATGGTTCCTTTCCTCTCCAGACAATCTCCACTTCTTTTATGTCACATGACTAACACTTTTTTTAATTTTGAGGTTTTTTTTTATTTGACAACATTTATCCAATAAAAATTTTAAAATATGGCAAAATTATAAATAAATATTTTCCTTTTTGACTATTATTTAAGTAATATCTTTTATTTGGGTTGCCTGTAACCATTGTCCATTTAGTTATAATTAAACTGTGCATTCCTAACTCTTTTGATAGTCATTAATGTTCTTGCTCTTTTGATAACCAGTGTAGTTTANATCAATTAGAACACTGCTGTCATTAGGCTGTGAACAATAAATACACTGAGTGACTACAATGGAAGGAATAAGCTGAGGAAGGAATTTCATAAGCTTCAGACCAGCCTGGGCTACAAAATGTTTTCCAGGCTAAGCTCTAGAAACACTGACTGACTTAGTNTCTAAGAAAGAAAGTGAATCAAAGCCATTTAAACGTTTCTTTTGCTGACAGATTATATTGGAAGTTCTGTCAATGAGGGATAATGGTCCATCCTTTAAGGTTTTGTTACNTCATTTAGGTGTACCTTCTCTCCAGGTCCCTGCCATCTATGTGGCTTTCTGTCACCTGCTCTTCCCACTCTGTGGCTAGTGTTCCATATTTACTATTAGCTGTTCTGGTTTCCAGGAAGTCTCAATATGAACCCTGGGGTTGTGATATGAGCAACTGTTTTCCATCTTGGTATAGTGCTGCTTCTGTGTTCTTTCGAGTTAATTTTTTTTTTATTTTTCAAACCTTACTTATTTAAATTTGTTACAGATAATTTTCTTTTATTGCAAAACATTCCCTGTTGATATTTAAATCTGTGTGCATGCCTGTGCTTGAGTTTTATTTCTTACTGAATATATAATGCTAAACCTGCCCCATGCAGAGGCATTTTCTGGNCATTTATTTCTGTTAATTTTGTAGGCTGCAGAAATGCTTCAGTCAGCAAAGTGTTTGCAGCACAATTTGAGGACCACATTTTGATATTCAACACCCATGTAAAAATAAATGGTATGATCCTGCGTCTATCTGTAATACTACAGAGGAAGAGGCACAGAAATCAGGTCCCTAGAGCTCACTGACCAGCAAAGGGGCAGTTGTTGACTTCCATATTCATTGAGAGACCCTGTTCCAATAAGTAAAGGTAGAGAACAATGGAGGTAAGTACCCACAGTCAANCTCTGTANTTCACAATTTTGCACACACTTGCACTGACAAATGCACATATATTGCATCACANACATGCACNCACTCACAAACATACATGCATGCACATGCACACACACAAANTTGCTTTAAGAAACTCTTCATCTTTCCAGAATNCTAACAGATCTTTCTAATGNATTTTGGTTCATGACAAATGTTTCCCCATTTCTCTTGGATTTCTAAAAAAAATTATTGTTCCTATTTTAATTTAATNATACCATGCACAATAAATATGATTAAATATTAAATTCCCTTTAAAGTTTAATTGAGAAAAGTAATTGGTCTTGCACTGTGTGGCCTCTCACTAAGTGCTATCTATAATATTTTAATATGCACAAAAATGCTTATTATACAATTTAACTTTTAAGTTAATTTGCATTTCCTGAACTGANTTTTGTTTTGCTGATTTACTACACTATAAAAAAATGTATTTTTTAACATAGTTTTTAAAATTTATTTGTAGTGATGCTAGAGATGGATTCTGTTTTTTCCACAAATTTGAGAGTAAATTTACAGTTCTAGATACTGCCTTAGAAAAATGTTGCTAAAACTGTATGCTTTGTAAGTTACATCAACTTAGGATCATATTACCTCATGAAATTCCTCAAAATGGGAAGTTCTCCTACCACTCCTTGCTCTCTTTTAAATCCATGGCATCTTTTTCATCATTAGTTTTTATTTTATCAATACACATATACGTGTGTTCCCTTTTCCATCTTGCCTTTATACTGACACTTTACACAAATGTGGCCTTTGCATTTTGTCATTTGGCTATGGTAGCTGGTATAAACGGAACGTAGAAAGAATACTTCTGTATTCTACACATACTCAAAAATTTCAGTGTAGCTAGAGAAAATTGAGAATTAGAGAAAAAATTAATGAGTAAGCTTGGATAATTATGTAAAACTTTTAAAAAATAGTTTTCAGTATTTTAGTTTCTATTCATGAATCCCAAGTTTGAGATCAATTGATTTGCAGCATGAACATTATTTCAGATTTATATATGAAAAGTCTTGGTTTTTTAAAGATGCAGTAGGATCATACATTAGTTTGTGAAGGCCTTTGCTTTGTGCCATGGGAAAAGGGTTGTGAAGAATGCAAAAACAAGGAATCACGTTTAGAATAGGTTGTATGGTAGAACAAAATAGATTTAAGTGACTAAGGGCTCAACAACATGCCAGGATAATTGGGAGTATTCTTAGATTTATGCATGAGAAACTAGATGATTGATCAGAACTTTACCANGAATGAAAATAAAAGTCTTAGAAGACTGAAATACCCCATTTTGCGTGAGTGAAATTCCAGATGGCTAATGGTGGCAGAATTGAAGTTTTAGTAATTAAATGGACATAAACACCTATCTTTAAGAAATCTTAGAAGCAGAGATCANAATTCATAATTTATGAGTAGCTTGAATANAGCATTCAGAAACAGAAATAAATGCTATTCTCTATGCATAAACTGGGGGTGGGGTCTGAGACACTGCAACTTCAGTCAGTAGAATGCCATAGCACTGATAATTAATCAATTATGAAAAACAAAAACAAACACTGCTGAGAATCCTCAAAAGATGTCATTGAGATTATTTAGGTCCTAATTTTTAAAATCATGTTTTTCATTTCCCTTTGTAAANGAAAGCTGTAAAATACATTAGACAGTGCCTGCAGACAAAGATGTGGACAGTTACAAAGTTATGAGTAAGTTCATTTGGAAGGTAAAATTAAAGAAAACATACATATTGCATGTGTGGAACCTACTCTGTGTGTCTTCTCATGTAATTTATGAATCCTGGTTTTGTGTCGATTTGCTCTTTGTCACTTTNTTGGCATTTCCTTAGGATTTTTATCTGATGCGGGTGCTAGAATCTGAATCCAGGTCTTCTGAAAGAGTAATGCTGTGGGATGTCTTTCTGTATGCTGTGAATGNATGTTGTTCTGATTGGTTGATAAATAAAGCCATTTGGCCTATGATAGGACAAGATGGAGCCAGGNGGGAAAAATCCAAGGGAGATAGTAAGAGGAGAAAAGAGAGGCAGTGGAGATGCCGTCCTGCTCTCCAGGGAGTAGCATATAATGGCAGACAAGTAAAGCCATAGAATATGTGGCGACATATAGATTAATAGAAATGGTCTGAGTTTAGTTATAAGAGCTAGCTAGCAAGAAGCTTGAGCCATAGGCCATGGCCATAGAGTTTGTAATTAATATAAGCCTCTGTGTGTTTATTTGGGTCTGAGCTGCTGGAGGACCAGACGGGACACAGGAAAACTTTTAGCTACAGAGTAATGGCTTTTTATGGCGTTTTATCACCAAGCTAATTCTCTAGTCCCTAGAACCTCACTTTAAAGCCACTAATCAGAGAAGTGCTCTGTATACACTAAANTGAACCTGTATACGTATGTTTTAATGCTTGCATGCTACTGAGAATCAAACTAAAGACCTTGAGCATGTGGTGTGNTGCTGTGCTGTGACCTAGGCTTCTAGCACTATTTGAACTTTTAAATGTATATGGTATATATGCATATTTATATGCACTTTGTAAAGTTGTGTTTTATGAAACCAAATAAAAATTAGTGGAAAAACTGTTCCAGAATATCAAAGTATAATTTTTAATTACAAATAAAAC
Source organism: Neotoma lepida (assembly GCA_001675575.1). NCBI lineage: Eukaryota > Metazoa > Chordata > Mammalia > Rodentia > Cricetidae > Neotoma > Neotoma lepida. The sequence goes on from LZPO01066734.1 coordinate 67,295, forward strand.
TGATCATTAATTTTATTTTAGAAAAAATAGTAATAAAAAATAAAAAGGGACNACTCTTTGTCTCATAATCACGTATTCAGCAAAGTGCCTTAAATTTCCATATTCTTGCAATTTTGTTNAATTTTTAAACTTTAGTGTATTCAAGAAAATTATGAAAACATCTCTATATAACTCAACTTATTTTCAATTGTAAAATTCATTCTCAGAAGATAACTCGATTACCTGTTTCTTTCATTCTGCCATTTCTTATATGGTCTTTCCTAATTGTTAAGTAAAATAATTGAATTTATTTCAATGTAAGCTATTGNATTTCAATACCACATAAAATAGACATTGCTGTTTTGGAGACCTTATATGTCTTTTTTGGCTTCTGAAGCTTATTTTGTCTATTATTGTTCTTGTTTAAAAGCCATATTGTCTCCAAGAAGCTTGCATTCTCATTATATTCTCCATGCCAAATTACCATAACATACTTCATAATGGCATGGGTTCATTCATAATTAATAAAGACTATCAGAATGGATTTTATTTTGTGCACATAAAAACTGACTAAACACAGAAGCATCCAATACACTTAGCAATATAAAAATTTGAAAGCGTAGACTATATGAAAATATCTTCTGTTTTATGGTCAAGTTAGGATGGCCAATTGTCTTACGAATATAGAAGAATATTTTTGGTACAACTAAACCATTTTTTGTCACTAATAAGTCTTCTATTACTCTTTCTTTATTTGTGAAATATATGTAAATNTTTTTATTAGTGTGTTTCTGCACATGCATATGTCTGTGTGTCCGTGTTATAGTTTGATTTGAAGCAAGGTGACTGCTTTTTCATCCTACAANTATTTTATTATTTTTTTAATTTATTCTTCTTTTATAAATTACATCCTAAACACAATTTCCCCTCCCTCCACTTCTTCCACTCCCTCTCAATCTCTCCCCAAGATCCCTTCCTCCTCTTTTTCCCTTCAGAAAACAGCTGGCATCCCAGAGATAGCAAACTAACACAGTATAAGTAGTTACAATAAGACTAGGCACAGACCCTGATATTAAGGCTGGACAAGCCAACTAACTAGGAGCTAATGGGATCCAAGTGCAGCCAAAAAGTCAAGGACACCTCATTCCTACAATTAAGAGTCCCATAAGAACACCAAACTACACAACCAGAACATATATGCAGAAGACCTAGCTCAAACCCATACAGTGTCTGTGATTGTTGCTTCAGTTTCTTTGAGCCCTTATGAGCACTATGTAGAATTTTTAAGACACTTGATGTACTTAATAATAGAAGTAACCACAANGTTGAGTGATTTTTTTTTACTGAAGCATACTACTTTCTTCATATTTATTTCTATTCATAATAAATTGCTTTTTACATATTTTAATTTTTTTCCATTCCCCTATATGAAAATTGGAAGCCACTTATTTTTAGTCTTTCAAATGCTGTTNTGCCACTCACGCATACTAGCTATTTTTATATATCAAACTATGTCACAATAACACCAAATTCTTCCCTCTCTTCTCTTTGAAATTATAGTTAGTTAACCAAATTGTTCAAGTGTGGTGATATTGTACCTGTGTCCCCCAATAGAATTTATCTGAGGATCAGAGGAAAAAGGTCAGCCAGCTGCTAGTAGTAAAAGCAAAAGTCATGCAATGTTAGCACATGCATGCCCTTAATCCGTCTGGTTCTCTGTGACTTCAAGGTCACACTAGGGAACAGAGCCAGGTGGTAGTGGCACACACCTTTAATCCCAGCATCAACTATAGAGTTCTGGAGGTCTGTGCAGACAGACAGGAAGTGATGTAGCTTGCTGGAGAGAGGAAATGAGTTAGCAGAATGGACAGGCATAAAAAGCCTGCTTGGACAGGAAGTCACTCTCTCTTCGCTTCGCTCTCTTTGGAAGCAGCAGCATTGGAGAGGTAAGGCTAGCTAGTGGCTTGTTCCTAATTCCTCTGATCTCTGTCAGATTTTTCACCTCTGTTTCTTGTTCCATGTGTTTGTTAATAAGACTGTTTAGAAATTCGTCTTACTTTCAAGTACTTTAAAGTAATTCCTATTTACTTAGAAAATACATACTTACTAATTTAATATTTTCAACACTATATAGTTGTATACTATAAAATTAAGTAAGCTATACAGATCTTACAACCACATTTATATATAATATATATATTATATGATTATTATGCGTGCCTGTGTGTGTGGGGGGGGTTGGAGAGCAAAAACAAGAGTTAAAATGTGATAGNGACAAGTAAAAGAGAACTTTACTAATAAAATTACCATTACTTCAGTATTACCTAGTAAAATAAGATTAGGATTGATTACCTTTCTCCTCATAATTTTGCTATGTGATCCAAATAACTTTCTACTATGTTATCATTCAAAAAGTTTTAAATTACCTTGTCTAGTTTATCTCAATCATCTAGCATCAGGTATTTGAAATTCTACATGTCTTTAATTCTTCAGGTAGTAACACACAAAATAAATAAAAGAATTAATTCCTAAATAATTAAGAACTCCTATGACTGTTTAAATGCACATGAAATATAATGAGAAATAATTAACTTTAGGGCTAGAATCATTTACAAACCAGTATTCCTAATTTCTAAAAAAAAAACTAATGTTTTCAGACCATTATATTACCATAGAAAACAGTCCTGAGATTCTTAGGAACCTTTGTAAACCCACACAGACTCTAAAATCACAGATTGCATTGAAGTACCTTTTTTCAAATTTGGACATGGTTAAAAATGGACNTAACTCACATCTTCACAGCCCATGTTCCCTCTGGTGGAGGAATCACTGGACCAGCATCANGTAGTCTCAGAACAACCTGAGCTCTAGGCCTGAGTAGGAGGAAGACAGCACGCTCATCCTCACTTTTCAAACAGAAAATCAATAATATTATGCAGAAACACTGAAGATATTAAAGCAGTTAGTACTCTCTAGAAAGACTCTCAAATTGTTGGATTCAAAAAGTTGTTCTAGTCTTCCATGTCAGAGAATAAAGGATTTACTGAGAGCTGTAACAGTAGGTCTGTGTCAGATTTTTAGAGAATCTAGGTATTCTACTAGGTGTGTGATTTTTAAAAACTTCACCTCAAGTAAGTAATTTCTCTCTCTTCACCATGTATTGAAAATGAATATCTGTGTTTTCATTATTAGAAACATGTTATGTAAAGTATGTTAATGGCATGGTAGTCATTTACATCAGTAATTGAAGGCTAAGGTATTATATCTAGATTGTTCTGTTTTGTTCTAAACATTTCTTGCTTGAAAGAATACTTAATTGTGAACACATTTCTTTCATTTGAAAGACGAGGAATAGAGAAGAGACACATAATATGTTTATGCATACCAGGACTGATAGTAACTAAAAAACATTGAGACAATAACATTAAACAACAAAAAAAACCCTTTACTTCTCATCATGAATAAATACAGCTTCACTAAGTAGGAGAAATCTGTGGAATAATAAAATGATATAAGCTCAAGATATGTATATAGCTCAGGAAGTAAAGGCATTTGTTACCGAGCATCCAACCTGTGTTAGCTTCCCTGAACTCACAGTGTGGGAAGAGAGAACCAACTTTGCCCTCTGCACTCATGCTGTAGTATAAAAACACATGCACTCACACACACAAAATTGAAGAAAGTAAAAAGAAAAATATAAATCCATGTGTAATGTGTAATTCAGAAAACAATCTANTATAAGGTTCATTTCTTCTGTGATGTATCAATTTAAATAAATCATCTTGTAAGAAACTTTANCCATTTTTGATGACAGTAGAGTAGGNTGGAAAGCTAGGAAGAAATCACATACTAGGAGAATACAGTACCCTGTTATAGTTACATTCATATCCCTCTCTAGTACTTCCTGCCTCTTCTCCAATAAATAATATCACAAGTATAGATGGGAGTAGACTAAAAATTAAGTAGTAAGTCTCCCAGTGAAGTTATAATTCTTTTGTCTCAGCCTTGTAAGTCCTGGAATTATAAGAAAGACCCAGAATGTCCAGTATATTGCTGATAAATTCTGAATACAATTTTNCTTTCAAGATCCCCACATTACAATAGTGAAAATGGCTGTTTATCAATGGCTAGATGAAAGAAAAAGATAACAATTTCATTCTGTGTCACTGGTTAGTGTCTTTCAACCATCATTGGTTCATTTTCATCATTGGNTTTTACTGCCAATACTGAGAATANAGTCCTTGAGAATTCCTAGTGTCAAAAGTAGAAGTGTATGATTTGGNAAATCCAGTACAGGAATCACAATATTTTCATAGATTACCTACATACAGATCTCTTTTTCTTTATAAAGCTTTATGTCCAAGCAAGCTCTTATAATTTATTGAGTAGAAGCATCCATAAATCAATTGATCCTAATTTTAATTCTTAGTTACTCTTAACAGCCAAATTAAAGATAGTTACTAGTTCCTAAAGCTTCANTAGATTTTCANTTTTAGGCATAAGAATATTTTTAATTGTCCAATCTTAAAATCTACCAAAAATTTCCACTCACTGTGGAATTCATATTGTGAGTTCTTTATTTTCCCCTTATATCTTAACTAGTTATCTTGCACACTTNCTGATTTTTTTATAGTGGTTTGGATCTAAATCAATGTGATGAATGCNTGATAGGCCTTTAGTCTCTTTAGATAGCATTTTTGCACATATGATTTAACATATTTTAGTGATATAATCCATTTTGAATTTTCCTTTTGACAGTAACAGAAATTATACTAGGTTAATTATGCTGTATATAGATCAGTCTTGTAATGTTATAAAGCTGTGAAGATGTATCATAGGAAGGTCAGGTACAACTAGTGATTTTTTCTTCATAAAATCTAACTCAAAGTGTTNNGATGCTTTCCACTCCATTGCTTGGAGTTTTTAAAGCACTGAATCTCACAGANGATGTTCTTATAANAGAAAAGTAAGTGAATATTTTTGCTATTTTTAGCTGAGATGAATTTACTAGACAAAAATTGGTGAATTAGAATTTATTATAAGGTAATGTCAACTTATAGAAATTCTTATTGTTTTCTGCCCTCTGTCCTTTGTCCTCATAAATAAGTAGAGTGGTG
>LZPO01066735.1:6221-21711 GCA_001675575.1 Neotoma lepida
CTCTCTCTCTCTCTCTCTCTCTCTCTCTCTCTCTCTCTCTCTCTCTCTCTCTCTCTCTCTCTCTCTCTCTCTCATTTAATTTTCATTATGAGTGTCTGGCTAGCTGGTCTTAATTCTCCATGGATTCTCCTATATCTATCTCCCATCTAATTGTAGAAATGCTGGGATTACTGACATACTTTGTCACTCCAGCTGGATTCTCACCATTTAAACTCAGGTCCTCATGCTGTTTACAGCAAGGCATTTACACATAAGCTTTAACCCAACCCCAATTTGTCTTTCTATAAACAATGCTGTGAGTATATCTGGCTATTTGAGGAAAAGCAATAATTATAATTTTAAGTTGCCAAATAGGAACTATATAAAATATCCAAGGAGAATACTTGTAATAGACAAGATACCTGGTTTATCTCTATGAAATTCAAAGTACTAAATTGTTTTAAACTTTTTAATTATTAAAAAAAAATTAAATAGTCAAAGCTATTCTAGTGTTTTTGGTTTTTTGTTTGTGTATTTGTTTTTTGAAAAAGCTAAAAGTTATTTTTCATTGTGGAAGACTCAAGGAAATTTCCACTTTCACTNTAATCATTGTTGTGATAAACAAGGCTCAACTGTCTTTTTGTTTCAGCTTAAAATACTGAAATTCAGACAAAATACTTAATAAGATACATGCCACAACCGTTAATTACAGGCTTATATCAAGATAAGCAATGCTTTCTTCTTTAATACACTGCTGTTATTAGGTGACACAGAGGGTTTTCCATCTTGGATTCACTATTGAAGCTGAGATTTGTCAATAATTGTTCAGATAATCATTCAAGAACACAGATTTTGGAAGATGTCTGATGCTTATGACCTCAGAGGCTAACCTATGGTAACAGATTATCCATTTAAGCATTTTGTTAGTAATTCACTCACATAATATGAAGCTATTTCTTCCCATCAACTTAAGTCCTTTGTGTGTCCACTGAGGGTGAAATAGATCCCTTAACAGTGGTGCTATAAATCTTTGTTGATGATACAGCTCTATGTCACAGGTGTTAGTTTCTGGCCTTGAGCTCAGCCATAGCAGTCAGTAAAGTAAAGTTGATGTAACAGAGAGCATTTTAATTTCATAAGAACCTCCTAATTGGTCCATAGATTATTAATAAATTTAGACACTAATGTAATTACTAAAATTTCCTTACAAGGGATATAACATTTCTATGGTTCAATACAAAAACTTTAAGGCAGAGAGAGAGCTCAGCAGTGGAGTTCCTGTGGGACATATGTGGATTCAGTACCTCAAGTAATTACATCAATATCCATACAAATATTGTCAGATGGTGAATATGATAATGTTCTGTCATGCAATGAAGAATTATTAAGTTTGTTAATGATGAGAATATTGAAATAAGATAGATGTTAAAGAAATTGCNTAAATATTGAGGCTGTTTGTCCAAGTAACCTTTTATATCACAGGCTTGATAATGTTTATACTAGGCTGTTTGAGATTTTAACATTTAGTAGAAATATAAATTGCTTAGCACAATAGGCACAGACTAAGTATATATTCACTTATATGAATTTTGCAAGTGATGCATCCATGATGGCTATCTATTTGTGAACTATATTTTGATAGGTTAACAATAATCTAAGGATATATTTCAAAGGGAAATTTTTAATATAATTTTTAACATTAATTAATAGATTCTCTAACTAGACTTTTAAAAACCATTATTTCTATTGTTCCTATTGGTTTATTCTCTATTTTTTCACTTTCTTGGGATAGTAGCCTTCTCATTAATTTATCCACACCACCCTTGGTTTCTGTACATCATTCATGGTACACTGTTTAAAAACTTCTCTTAACATGTGTGGTTCCAAAACTAATGGTATGATGAATTACTACTTTTGTTATTGGGAATTGAATCTAGTGCCACACACATGCAGTCAATGCTCTATCATTTATTTACTTATTTTTATTTATTTATTAACTCGTTCATTCATTCTAATTTTTAAATGTTTTAAATACTTTTATGGTTTCTTTGAAAATTTCATACATGTATACAAAGCATTTTAATTTTATCTATGACTTACCTCTTCCAACCCATTTTGCTCATAATTTGATGTTTTTTTTTCTTTTTCTTATTCTTAATATCTCACTTAATATTGACCGGGCATGGTCATTGGTAGGGGTCCATTTATTGATGTATAAGAAACCTATCAGTGGCCACATTCCCAAAGATATTGGACACTCTCTCCATCAGTAGCTGTCAACTGCTTGTCACTTCTCAGCCAGAAGTGTGGCTTGAGAGAATCTCATCATCCACAAGGAAATTATGACCAGCTTGATGTTTTGCTGGTCTTGTGCAGGTAATCATAGCTGTTGTTAGTTGATGTGTGCACCAAGCATGTCTTTCCAAAAGACATCATTTCGCAACCTCCCCTTCCCATCTTCAGGTACTTTTCAAGAACTTATAAATTTATACTTATTTGTGTACTTGCTTGAGTACATAAGTGCCCTTGTTTCACATTCCAGCAAGCTTCACAAAGTGAACTTCTTATTCAACATTTTATTTTAAAACCAAACATCACAAAAATTACACAGTGAAATATTTAGAATGACAAAGGAAATTTAAAAATTTTAACAACTAGTATTATTTTATATAAATAAAACAAAAATGGTGAACACATGAAATTTATAGTAACACTAAATACAATATCTTATTTATGAGTGATCTGCCTTGGAATATAGTATTTTTTTATTGTGAATATCTGGTTTTGTGCATGTTAGTAATTAATAAAAATTTGATCAATAGTAAACAATGACCATCTTATTTTAAATTAAAATAATAAATACAATCACTTTGAAAATGGAAATAATTATAATATTCAAATAAGTATTTGATATATCTACATTCCATTAGTTATCATCAATGTTTAAGTGTCAACTTTATTCTAGTACTATTTTAAATGAATATTACTGAATGCCTGTATTAGATTTCAGGGACAATTGGATCCTTCATGAAAATTTAATATGATTGAAATGTTAAAGAAGTATAGTATAAGCAAATTGTTTTGATAATCAAAAATTTATACTCAATAAAATATGAGGATATATATGTATACATATATATATATATACATTTATAACTCCCTATATGATAATAAAGCAATTTTATGTTGATACTGTAAAGAAGAAAGAACATAATAAGAATAAGAAAGGTGATACAGAAAAATTGTTAGTAATGAAAAAATAGCACATTTGAAAGCGATTGAATCATCCAATGACATTTAATGTCACTATTNCATCAGTGGGCATATCTTGTTGGCCAATCATTAGTGTAGCTTGCAGGGTTCATAGCTGAATGAGATTGATGATTATTTATCTACTCCAGGAGTATACATAGCACATTTCAACACTACAAAGGCTAGCCAGTAGAGATAAAGCATCTATGTAAGCAGCCACGTGATTTCCCCAAGTTCTATAGCTCAAGAATATTATCTCTTCTGGAATAGGTTCTCACTGAAATTCTCAAAGAATTAAAGGAAAATATTTTAAAACATTATTTTAATTAGCTGAGCCCAAGTATTATATGTCATTCTTAGAAGAATAGAACTCATTAATGAGCATTAAGTCTGCTTTGAGTTTTCATACAGCCATGGCTATCAAACACATTTTAAGAAAAAGGTCAACACAATTTAATATCATGGTAATCTTAGTTTATATAAAATAGGAAGAGATAGGTGGCGAGGTGGTTCAGAAAATACAGTCACTAACTAAGCTGACAGCCTGGAGTTCAGTCCTCCAAGGTGTACATGACTGAAGGAGTGAACTGACTGCCTCTAATTGTCTTTTGTCTTCTACAGACATGCCATAGCTTGTTCATGTAAACACACACACACACACACACACACACACACACACATACACACCCCACACACAATCACATATACACGCACATTATTTTTCACAGTATAGAAAAAATGTAAATCTTCAGTCTTGGTGACTACTGTCACCATCATGGGAATATTTGCTGACAGAGCAGGCAAATTAGTTTCTACTCTTGGCTTAGCAAGTTTTCTGTGAACCAAAAATCTTAAAATAATAGGCATCAATTACTCACTTTCTCCAGTCAGGAATTCCAAAGCAGATTACCAAAAAGGTTCTGATTCTTGGTTTCTTATGTGATAATACTCAGATCTGGTTCAAGAGCAATGCATTATGATAAACCACACCCCTACCTGCAGAGCTTTCTGTGTGGATGTTGGCAACATGCCTCTGTATCTTATGTATGTGTTACCACATCATTAGANGGAGATCCCTATGATGTACTGTCTTATTTCTTGACAAGTGATCCAACAGTTTTTAAAATGTATACAACACCTGAACATCTTACAGCCTAGTACTGAAATTCCCTGTCATTTACTAACAAATTTAATAGGTACAATTAGAATAAGTTACAATTATGTAGAAAGGGAGGAAAATATACCTGAATATCAGTGACAGGAATGTATGGTCAATAAGACTCACCTTTGAGGATGGTCACTGTAGAANAATATGATTGAATAACNACAGTTACTGTTAGATTCAGGTAAGTATCCAGTGCTTCATATTTCTAGGTGTTGCTTCCAAAACCTACTTTGTAACCAAAATAACAACATTTAATTTTTCGATGAAGACTAGGACCATTGATGACTGTACTGACATTATATTTTCTACAGTATTTGCATTCTCTTGATTTCATCAATTTCTTCCTAATCCACTCAAAATTTTCTTCAAACATACAAATTGTGAAATGTAAATTCTCTTTTGCCTAACAGAAAATGCCCTTAGCAACTTGATGTTATCCAAAGAGTAATCTTATAATAATGATGTAATCAATACAGCTGAAGTTGACATTATGAATGGACTGATAGATCTCAATAAGGACAACACAAATGTTGACATATTCTGAACTGGGGGAACATGTGGACCATGCAACTCCTGGTCCATTCTATGTCAGCAAATATACCTAAGTGTTCAGTGTAATCACAGGGCAAGGAAGTAACTTAGCATTCTATCTTCTATTGCAAAGATACTATGCTCTATTTGATTTTTATACTAATGTATAACAACAATAATTTTGAATAAGATTTCTAACTTACCAGGAATGCTAGCTGAGTAGTCTTACTACATATATTTTAAGTAACTTCATGTTTTAGAAGTCAAAATTCAAATTTATTCTATTTTTCTCTAAGAANCAGTTTGAACATGATTCTAGAAAACACTTATCAAAATTATTGTCTTTCACTGAACTTCAGAAAATCCTAAGTAGGTGATCATCACTTTGTCAGCATGTGGACTCTGGTGTTTTTCTAACAATTAAATGCTATTTGATTGCCACAACTGTGAGGATTGTATTTATCACACAACTGGAAAAGAATGAATGGCTTGTATTTGTTTTCTTAACTTTCTCTTTGCAATTTTCTTCAAAGATATTTCACCAATACAGAAACACTAAAGAATAATAGCATACATCCCAAATTGAGTATGTTTTGGTATCTATAAATAACACAGCACATGCTTCTGGGTGAGGCATGTCTGTTAAGTGGTCCAGTGTTTTTGAGCCAATGGTTTGCACTAATGTTTTGATGCCACAAGATGTGAAGCATCTGTTCCTATTCATCGGTGAAGAAAAGAATTTACAGCTTTTCATTAATCATCTGGAAGAAAGACTATTTATTCACTTAGGCAGCAGGTCTTCTGTGATTACATGAAGCATATGAAGAAAGGAAGCACATTTTCCAGGGAATGAATCACAAAGACAAGCAAAAGAGTGACAAATAACCATGAAAGAAAGCATGTAACATCACAACCCAGAGGGCCTCTTAGAATCGGGCTATTGTAATAGCTTCATCTCATGTGGAAAAGGCATTCGCTTAAGTCGATGATGTATTAAACTTCCACTGTCATTTATAAAAGGCTTGGCAGCATGTATGGCTCTCTAATGTGTTCTCAGAATTATCAGCAAAATTCTTTTGAAGAAAGAAAGGATGCAGAGAAAGTCCCACTTAATTTAAATCACTACAGATTTATTTACAGCTACATGTCTTTTATTTATTTATGTGGAAATATTGTGAATAATTTTGTTTGCTAAAATGCAACACACATAAAAATAACAAAATGGGAATCTAATAAAATGATACAGAAATAATGTTCACATCTTTTGTTTATGTAATTTCTCCCTTGTAAGATTTATTCAAGCTACACCATGGTGGTTCAATACTCAGAACTCAATCAATATAATATATGAATAGTTGAATAAAGGAATATAGTGTGATAATGTGATAGTTGGAATTTATTAAAATTAAAAAAAACATTTGCTCTATATATGACTTTCTTTTGCAAATGGAAAAAAGAAAAAGCTCAGACTGGAGAAAAGTCTTTGTGAAGTTTAATTAGAAACTTCTAGAAACAAAATAAAAATGTCTAAAACACAAACAGTAAGAGAAAACAAAGGAGAAATGAATAAGTTTGGGGAAGTCTCCCAAACATTTCACTAGTAGAGATACATAGATTTTTTTTTTCAATAAGCATATGAACAGGGGCCAATGTATTTGTGACATGGCAAATTTAAATAACAGTGACATTAAATAATAATAAAAATCCCAAATATTTACCACCCCAATTTATTGACTGCAGAGTAGAGCACAGAAAATCATAGTTTTATTACATCATATTTTCTTTTATTTATCGTTGACAGCTTGATATGTGTATAAGTTAATATTAGTCATTTTTCCCTACAACCCATTGTAATTAATCTTTTTACTTCCACTTAAAGCCCTTCTATTGTCAAGATATGTCCTCTCTACTTTCAAAAATCCCAAAAGACAAGATAAGAATAATATCAGAGCTGGAGGATAAGTAATAGTTCTGCAAATGACATCTTCCGAATGTGAAATGNTTATTGAACTAGTGAACTCACTGCATTGGGGTTGCCTGTATGAGACTGGACCCCATCAACACCTTATCAGGGATGGGGGGATTTCATATATATCTGTGAGAAATTACTGACAGTTAATGGTTTCATGAGAAAGATGTCAGTTTCTTCCGCAATGATCCTTGAGCCTTGTGAGGATGAATACAAGGCAACCGTGCTTTTCTGATATGGCAGGGAAGCTGCACAAATGAACTTATAGCAGTAGTGACAGTATACACAAAGCCTAGGCAAGCTCAATTATATTAAACAGGAAAATTTTCCGAAATGAAAATGGAAGTTTGACACTAAGTCCCATCCTTAGCTAAAAAGCTGTTGACAATTCTACCACTCATGGAAGTGGTAGAATAAGTTATCTTTAAGTTTCAAGTCCTTGATATATTGACCACACTCTAGTGGAAGACAACACAAGAGTATGTTGACAGTACAAAATGGACTTGATGAGTTAAATAAATAAATAAATAAAAAGCAGACACAAAACTGAGTGAGAAGGGAAGAGAGCTGTGTCTGGGAATAGTTTGGGGAGTCTGAAAATGAGAAAAACTCATTGTAAGAAATCCTTTCAGAACTAATAACAAAAGCCTTTAAAACAAAACATCATATTCAGTCTTCCAGTCTTCCCCTTATTTCCTGAGCCATGAATTGCTATTTTTANGGCTTGCTGTTTTGCTACCTTTTACTACAGAGAAAATTTTCTTTGATTAAAATGAAAATATCATTTGTTTATGGCTATAAACACAAGAATTTAGAAGGCCCCTTGTGATGTATCAATTTAGCAGAACAATAGTGAGTTCCCCTCTCCCACCCTGTACTTCCTTAGGAGTGAATTTTTAACCACTCTAAAGTACCAGTGATGGATTTCCTCTTGGGTACTGGGCCTTGAAACCAGAGAGTACAGTATTGTCCCACCGACAGTTGTGTCCCTATTGGACCAGTAAAAACACTTTTTCCCAGGTGGGTATTGTAATTCATAGGCTTCTCACTGGTACCTTTTCTTCCATGGCAGCATGCATTGTATCTTCCAACATTAACAAGCAGGGTGGAAGATTCCAGTTCAGGTTCAGTTCGATTCCTCAGTATTTTATACCCAACATATGTGATGTCTCATGCAATAATGTCTTATTAATTAATTCTGGCTGGCATCCAAGAGGAATGNCAAGAGCCTGTATTGTTCTAGGGATCTCTGGGGTCTTTCTGACCAACAGAAGCTTATGAAGAGTTACCCCAACCTGCACTGGGATTTGATTAAAAAACCCCATGGCTATTAGATTCAGCATTATACAGCAATGCAAGTTACCATTTTTCTAACTCTTACATTTTCTAGCTGGATTACAAAGTAGTAGGCTGCCAANTAGCTTCTTCCTATATCCCTCAGTTTGCTAACCATCATCTCCACAGATCCTTACCACATCCCTGNTTAAACTTTTCCACTTTGCATTGAAATGCTTGGTTTTCCTATCATCTCTACACTGGATAGCAAGCTGCTCTCAACTTTGAAAAACTTGTTTATACAGTGGATAGCAATGCATTCCAAGATTCATAACTGCTCAAAGTGCTGAGCACAAGCAACAGTGACTATTCTACCCTAAATAGCTATCTTTACAAAGCTCAAGAAATATTACTGAAGGGAGGGCAGAAAGAATGGAAAAGCTGGACAGGGAGGGGAGGTACCATCATTTTCTGGATGTGACATGGCTGTTGTACTCAAGAACTCGCAGCAACTGTGATTACCTCCAGAAGATCAAGCCAGCACAAATGAGTGATTTCTAAGGACTTATCCCTAATTGAGAAGACACCAGCACTGAACGGTAGATGGGGGAAAGACAGTATCAGCTATCTTCAGGATTGTGGCCGCTTGTCAGTTGCTCAGGTTTCAGTGACTGGTGCCTTAATATTTATGTGAATATAGTCAGTATTGAAGTACTAATTGTACTCAGTAACTACCTATCATTTAACTATCTCTCTATATATATCTCTATCTCTATCTCTATCTATCATCTACCTATAATCTATCTGTCTGTCAGTCTATCAACTAACTACCTATCATCTATCATTATCTATCTGTTCTTTTTATTGATGAAAGGAAAATGCAAGGATGAATCATGGTATTAAATCTGCTTTGTAGTATAGTAGTATTGTAGCTGGGCCTTAGTTTTGAGGGAGGATGCTGAAATTCATTTTCTTTAATTGAAAGATTATTTGATAATTCCATACTTGTATTCAATATAGTATGATTATAGCTTCAATTTTGAACCTCTCTCTCTTTCTGCCTCTAGCTTCCTCTGGGCTATCCCCACAAATCCTTATTCTAACTTAATACACACACACACACACGCACACACACACACACACACACACACACACACACACACACACACTTTAGATGATCTACTTTTAAGAATGTATGTATATTCAATTAGAATTTATTAATTATCATGTTAATAGACTCAATTATATTAAACAAGAAAATACTAAGGAAACATTGGTTACATGAAAACTTCTTTTTATTTTTTATAGATTTCCCTGCTTTTTTTAGTGAGAACCACTCAACCNACCGAAAATTTTCCAGCCTCCATGTTATATGTAAGCTGGTATTGCCATTGTTCTGGTCTTGATTTTTAGGAGACAGTCCCAAGTCAAACTTCCTGACGGTCTGGTTCTTCTAATCATTTTGTCTTTCCTATGTGTTGACCTAGCGTTAGGTTCTGGATTTATGCTGTGGATGTGTCTGTTCCTGCTGGGCTCCCATGGTCCATTTTCTCTGCTTTTTGCCCTGCTGTGGTTTTCTGTAATGGTGCCCATTTTAANTAAAGAGAAGAATTTTTGAGGAGGCGTAATAGCTATTGTTACCCAGGGGTATAAGGCTGTCTTCTATTATAGTTTGGAATTATGCTGATCTAGTAAAGTTGAAGTAATAGTCTCTCCTTCAAGATTCTTGACATCATTTCTCCTGTGTAATTGGCTATGCTTATAAAGACAGGCATGATAGCCTTCTTTTTGAGTGTCCCTTAAGTCCAATTAAAAATGTTGTTTATTGCCAACATCTAAGTGCCACCATGTCATCTTTAGAAATTTCTTGACAGGCTGGTCATTGTTGCAGTTCATTGGTTTCACTACTGGATACTGGATATTGCATGGATTACTTTACTCCCCTGGCAGACTGCACATTAGTTTCTGCGACTATGGAAGCTAGACTGTAGTAATGAGGCTTCCGTATCAGAGCTAGCTCAGATAATCTAAATCAGAGTTCTGTNTTCTAA
This sequence comes from Neotoma lepida, assembly GCA_001675575.1. Classification (NCBI taxonomy): domain Eukaryota; kingdom Metazoa; phylum Chordata; class Mammalia; order Rodentia; family Cricetidae; genus Neotoma; species Neotoma lepida. Next base: position 16,444 of record LZPO01066735.1, read on the forward strand.
GTATGTGATATTTTCAGCCATTGGCACCCACTATCAAGAACTAAGAGGCAACCAAAGGATTTTTTGTAATTTAATGTTTTTTATCCTTTTTTGCTTTATCATGTTCTATGACTCTAAAGATCATATGAGTAAAAAATGTCTACCGAGAAAGTGAGAAGTAGCCTCTCTCAGAAATGAGCCTTCTAATTGGATATTCAGTACAATTTTTCAGCCCTGAAAGCATATGTACCCAAACATTAAAATTGTCTCAATATGTTGTATTTATGTATTTGTGTGTGTGTGTGTGTGTGTGTGTGTGTGTGTGTGTATAACACTAATATTTAAAAGAGACCATCAATTTGATAAGAAGTGGTGGGGCTTGTTTAGGGTTGAAGCAAGACAGTGAAGGGGGAAAGTTATGTTCTTATATTTTAATTGCATATAATTTAAATAATGAGAGGTTGAGAGAAAGCAAGGGAAGGAGGAGGGAAGGAAGGAAGGAAGGAAGGAAGGAAGGAAGGAAGGAAGGAAGGAAGGAAGGAAGGAGAGAAGGATTCTGAGCAGCAAGAGAGAGCAAGTTGGTAAGCATTCTTTCTTCTTTGTTTCTATTTGAAGCTTCTAACTTATGAGTCTTCTTTAGCTCCCTTCATATAGACTTCAATCTGTAGGCTGAAATGAACCTTTTCCTCCTCTGCCCAAAGAAAAACTGTCACCCATCGACAACCTAATAACAATACTGGGAGTGCACTCAGAGGAAGTGAGAGCTATTGATTGTAAGTTGAATTAAACTGAATCAAAGAATTGCATATATTCTTATATGATAAAAATACAAACTTTGAAGCAATAAACATAATCCTATCTTTAAAATATCACTTGGGATATAACAATTTTAAGGACAACGAGAAAAGATAAGCACTAATGTAAAGGAAGAATGACAGAGAAAGTTGACTCTATCTTCTGGGGTGCTGATATTACAAACAAGACTTAAAAAAAACCAATATCATCTTGGAGACATGCAAGAAAAATGAAGAATTAAGTTTCAAAATGGCTTTGATTTTTTAATTGACCCACTATCACTATTAAAGCAGTGAGCACTTCTGGTTACTTCTCAGTGTCTTTGTAGTGGTTATAGCCCTTCCTCATTCCCCAGAAACCAGACTCTGTTTTAAGAAAAGGAAAGGAATTACTTTCTCTTGATATTCTAGTTATGAGCTTATGTGGACAGATTAAAAGGAAANCATAAATCACGCTGCTGGAATGCCAGCAATGCAAATATTTCAAGCATGGCTTTCTGTTGCTCCTCTTTAGAGAAGGGAATATTTTTGATCATGCGTAAAGAGTTAAAAGGAAAGACAAGAGAATTCAGACATGATGTTGTCATATATTAGTAGAGAAGATGTTTAACAAGAGTCCAGTCACAGGCACTGGGATAAAACATGTTTCCTCGTAATGTAAATAATAAAAGAAGTAGAGAATTGGTTGGCCCATAAAAACAATTGCGATTACTATTAATTTATAAACAGTGAAAGTTATATTAAAATAAATGAGAAACATTTTGATAGAAGGCTCATTGTACATTTTAATATTTGTCCTGTCTTAATGTATCGTTCCCAACTGCAACTAGCTGAAATAGGTAGATCATTTTCTTTGTTGCTGCACAGTTAATATTTATTTCAATTGAGTGGTATTTTAATACATTGAATATTGAAAATCTTTCCAGACAAATGGTAATCATTGAATATTTTCAGTGTTAATTCACAAATTAACTAATAACAAGCATCAATTGCGTTTTTAAATGCTGTGGTGGTTTGAAAAACGTGACACTGTGGGGGAGGGCTTTGAGGTCTCTTTGGCTATAGCTTTCCTCAGTGTGACTTTCAGTTTACTCCTTGTTGCCTGCAACATGTAGGACTCTCAGTTATTCCTCCAGCACCATGTCTGCTTGCATGCTGCCATGCTCCCCACCAAGATGATAATGTACTGAACCTCTGAAACTGTAAGCAAACTACCCAAATTAAATGTTATCTTTATAAGAGTTGCTGTAGTCATGGTTTCTCTTCACAGCAATAGAAAACCTAAGTAAGACAGACATTGGTACCAGGGACTGGAGTATTGCTGTGATAAGCCTGACCATGTGTAAATTTGGAGGACTTTGGACTTTGGTACTTTGGTTATGAAAGCAGTGGAATGCTTTAAGCACTGTGTAATGGGCCATACAAGTAGAAGAATGGAAGGCAGAGGGGCTAAGAGTTATTTGAACTGTCAGGGGCTCATTCAAGAGGTTTCAGAGGAAAAGAATTTTAATATGTTGCATAGAGATGATTCTTATGATTTTTGGTGAAGAAAGTGGCTGTCTTTTGCCCTTGTATGAAGAGTTTGTTTAAGACTGAAGTGAAGAGTTTTGGATTAATTCCATAGTCAGAAGAAATCTCAAAATAGACTGTCATGTGTATATTTAGTGGTAACTCTAATGAAGATTTATAATGAAAAAGAGCAAGCTGAGCAAGGTCAATTACAAAGAAGTAAATTTGGGGAAGAAAAAGAGCATCAGGAAGTTGAATGGAGCTAAATCTTTTGTTCAAGGAGATACATGGATTAAAAAATGGAATAAATGGAGTGTTGACCTCAGGGCAAAATCGCACCCAACTAAATTTCCAATTTGTGGAAAGAAACTAAAGAAAAGCTNAGAATCAGGTGTGGTGGGGTACAACTTTTATTCCAGTACTGGGAAGGAGGAGGCTAGTAGATCTCTGAGTTTGAGGCCAGCCTGGCCTACAGAGACTCTTTCAGAATAGTCAAGCTCAGTCAGTGCAAGACAGAAAGCTGGTGTAGATGTAATTGAACAAGTGGTGCATATTCCATGCTCAGCAAGCAGTAGAACTTGGCAGATTCAGCCATAGTTCTAGTTTGGGAATTAAAGATAGAAGAAAGGAGTTATGAAATAAAGCCACTGAAGACAGGCATGTGTCAGAGTTGTCCCTGAATGGAGGCCTAGTGGAGAGACCATTGTGTGAAGTTGTGAAGTTGAAGCCTGGGTTGCCTTGGAGAACCCAAAATGTTAGAGATGCTAGAGTTGTGGGATACCTGCCAAGGAGAGCTGGTAACAAGGAGTGGAATCAGCCCAAGAGAAAGAAGTATGTTGTAGTCAAACCTGAATGGAGTTGGAGATCTCAAGAACATTTTGACATCAGACATGGATATGCAAAGTTTGGACTTTGCCCAGCTGGCTTTCAGTCTTGCTTTGGTCTAGTATTTCCTTACTATGCTCCCTTCCCTGCATTTTGAAATAGTAATATATATCCTATGCCATTATGTTGGCAGTTTGTAATCTGCTTTCTGAATTTGATTTTACAGCAGAGGGATTACAATTAAGAGATTACCATGCACCTCAGAAGAGACTTTGGACTTTAAAACAAGTTTGAGACTATTATAGACTTTGGGGACTTTTGAAGTTGTACTGAATGCATTGTTTTTGCAGTATGATATGTCTACAAGCCTTTGGGAGATAGGGAGTATAATGTGGTGATTTGAAAGAAAATGGTCCCCAAAGGGAGTGGCACTATTAGGAGACGTGGCTTTGTTGAAGGAAGTGTGTCACTGTGGGGGTGACCCTCAAGATTTCTTTGGCTATTGTTTTCCTCAGTGTGACTTTCAGTTGACTTCNTGTTTCCTGAAAAATGTAGAACTCTCAGCTACTCCAGCATCATATCGGCCTGATGCTTGCATGCTCCCAACCATGATGATAATGGGCTGAACTTCTGTAACTGTAAGCAAGCCACTCAATAAAATGTTTTCTTTATAAGAGTTGCTGTGGTTGTAGTCTCTCTTCACAGCAATAAAAACCCTAACTAAGACAAATGCTAAATCTAAAGGCAAGAGAATTTAAATGATTTAATTATAGATAACTTATAGGAATAAAAGATTGTTCAAATCTAAGTTTGAATGTACCCTATTATTATACATTTGGTCATGTTTCTAAATANCCCTCTCTTCTTCTTTAGTCTATCCATGTTTGCTTGACTATTTTTATTTTCCATAATATAAGTTTGTAATATGTTAATTTGAATGTTTTTGTTACAAGCAAACTATTAATAGAAAATGCAAATTGAAAAGAAGATATGAGAGTATTCTTAATAAGATATGAACACAAGGCATGAAAAGTGCTGAATGTNGAGAGACTGTGACTGTGTAATTAATTCATTTATATAAAATCACGAGCCTTTCTCGTGCCAAGCATTTAGTGGTAGCCCTTGGAAAATAATAATACTAAGATCCCCAACCACAGGCTACTTTTTGAAACTCAAAAATATTCAACTTTATTTTAATAAATTGATAAGGTGAGAAACTGCTTCACACACACACACACACACACACACACACACACACACACAGGCACACACAAATGCCACTCTCAGCCCTGATGAGAGAAGCTCTTCTTTGCATTCAGAAGTAGTAAGTGCAGAGACTCAGAGATTCCTGGCTGCTTAAGGTGCTGAGAACAAGTAACTGTTGAGTGCCCATCCCTAAATTGAGATTTATATAACCAAATCTTTTATATCACCAAATCTGAGGCTCAGGGAACACCATGGAAGAGGGAATGGATAGACTTAAGGTGTAAAGAGTTGAAGATGGGTTGATAGAACCATTCCAATTATAGACTCATAGCAGCTAAGGCTTATCTGCACAGAACTTCCACAAGACTTGGCCTATTAACAGTTAGTCATAGATAGTTTATTCATGGGGCCATATTCTTCCATGATGAACTATTTGGATACTGATAGATGTTTGGAGAGAGGCAGTCATTTTTCCCCAGTTGAATATCCACTGGTGAGTCCAAAAGGAAGTGCCATGCTCATGAACACATGGGTGTCCTTGGTTAAGCTCAGTAAAACCAAATAAAGACATGAATGTAGGAAATGTATCCTAAGAAAGGAGAGAAAGTTGACCAGGATGTGAGAAGGAGACAGTAGAGGGTGGGAATGGAAGTAATGAAGACTCATTATATACATGTGTGAAAATGTCAAAGAATAAAGAAATATAACCAATAAATAAATATAAATACTGTATTTATATTATGTGTACACATAACCCTAAACCAGAATTCAAGACTAAGCCAGAATCCTCAAAGAAATGGACAAAATTAAGTTTCATAGATATCAGGTGGATTATTTCTGTTATAGAATTAATTCAATGATACTACGCCAAATTCTATCAGCTTATTTCTTAAGTGGATGTACATTTATTTATTTATTTTTTTATTAAAAAGATCTTCCACTCCTTTTACATACC
>LZPO01066735.1:22906-47327 GCA_001675575.1 Neotoma lepida
AGAAGCCTGCCAGGGCCATAGTTTAAAAATGATATAAGCCTCTGTGTGTTTATTTGGGTCTAAGCACCGTGGGAGCTGGGCGGGATCAGAGATCAGGACCAGACAAACTTTCGTCTACATCCTCCCCCTGACTCCTAGTCCGCCCATGTAGATCTCATCCATTTCTCTCTCACTGAGCGATCCATGTGTCCTTCCTAGGTTCCTCCCTGTAGCTATAGGTTGCAATCTGGTTATCCCTGGCTTCACATCTAGTATCCACCTATGAGTGAGAGTACATACCATGTTTGACCTCCTGGGTCTGGGTTACCTCACTCAGGATGATATTTTCTAGTTCCATCCATTTGCCTGCAAATTTCATATGGTCATTGCTTTTTTTCTGCTGAGTAGTACTCCATTGTGTATATGTACCTCATTTTCTTGATCCATTCTTCAGTTGAGGGGTATCTAGGTTGTTTCCAGGTTCTGGCTATTACAAATAATGCTGCTATGAACGTATGAACGTAGTTGAGCATGTGTCCTTGTGGTATGATTTAGCATTCCTTGGGTATATGCCCAAGAGTAGTATAGCTGAGTCTTGAGGAAGATTGATTCCCAGTTTTCTAAGAAACCACCATACTGATTTCCAAAGTGGCTGTGCAAGATGGCACTCCCACCAACAGTGGAGAAGTGTTCCCCCTGCTCCACATCCTCTCCAACATAAGCTGTCCTCAGTCTTTTTGATCTTAGTCATTCTGATAGGNGTAAGATGGTATCTCAGAATTGTTTTGATTTGCATTTCCCTGATGACTAAGGATGTTGACCTCTATCAGCTTATTTCAGATACATTCCTTTCCCAAATTCTAGATTCCTCATTTAAATCTAAAATAAATACTTATGGCAGGAATTCATCATTCTCATATCTTCTGAAGGACTTACATTTGGTTAAGGCTCTTTANGCCAATTTCTATTTTGCTTTGGAACCTATAATTGTAGAAAAGTTTCCAAATCATTTAATTCAACAAGAACACTTAATTTTCAAGATCTCCCGATGTTAAATCTAGGAAAATATTTCTATTTTTCATCCACCTTGGAACTTCTGAAGAGAACTGTGGGATAAAGACAGTGAAATCGTTACATGTAAAAGAAATCCTACCTTTAGAAGCAGAGCAGATTGAGCAAAATTTGTATGACTTCTCAAATTGCTTAAGTATACTTATCCTTTCTGTAAATTTCCTTTATCATGAGCACTCATTATGAGGCAGGTGGAGATGAATAGTATGCTGGAGAATAGCAAACAATGAGAATAGGTTTAAGAGAAGAATAAACATATCATACAATAAAAGTCAAACAATTCTCGCCTGCTACGCTGCCATTTTTATTATCAAAGGCCATTTAGAATATTTCTTAGTTTATGATTGTGTTTTCAATGTTAGATCTTGAAATAAAATTTTCATATAAATATTTTGAAATGTTTGTATAGCTATGACCTTTGTAAAGAAAANAAATGCATTGTAGAGACACATGAAACTTTGATGTCTTTCCTTAGCTATGCTAATATAAGCCATTGTATAAGCTTTAAACTGTTTAATTATCACATAACTATGAAAGCAAAAGATTTCATAATATGATTACCAAGCTGAACCAACTGTAACAAAGACTAAGCACAAGTTATCTAATGAAGTTCACAGTAAATTTTAAGGTTTTTAAAATCAAGTGCTTTATAGCAGTGAATCACTAAAGAAACAACTTTATTCTTAAGCAGCAGGATATATAGCCATGATCCAAGATGGCTTTTAGATGACAATTACTAATTAAATTTGGAAATTATAAAAAAATTGACATTTCATTCTGTATTTTTTTTCTGACCAGTTCTCAATGTGTAGATAATGCTGGGCTCGAACTCACACAGATACCCACCTCTGCTATAATTACAGGTATTTGCTCACACCCAACTTTCATAATTTTAATTAGTTTTAAAATGTGGTAAAGGAACATCTCAAGATTTGCAGGTTAGGCCTAATATAATTGCAAATATGTAGTTAAGAAACTTGATCTTCCATTGCAAAAAACAATAATGCCAATACTTAAAAATAACTTGAGACTTTCAAGAAGTATGTGCATACTATTTGAAAATATTGAAAAATAATTTTCTATGCTAGATCATCCTAATGTCTAAAAATTAAATGACATTCAATTATTCCACTTATTAAAGATAAAATTTTAGACACTCAATTTGAGTCATAGTAGTCCTGAAATTACTATTGCATTAAGAGTGGAGATTGGATGNTCACATAAACCCACTCTGTCTTATACACTCCTTCTCATTGAACTTCTATAATTTTGAGTTATTCAAATTTGTGCAATAAATTTCAAACTCTGCAATTTTTTCTAAAATACAAACTAACTAATAATTTTCAATATGTTCTCTCTTGTGATTCTATTGCCAATTGGGACCAATTCTCTCAGCTATCCAATAATTACATTTGCTAAAATAAATGGTATGTTACAGATTGATAGATCAATGCATAGCTTTATTTTTTGATGAATTTATAAAACATTTCTAGGTGTAAGGAAACACAGCTGTACAATGGCTTCTAACTCTCTCAAATCCAGATCAAAATACAAATATCATACATTGAGTATATTATCTCCACCATCCTCTAAATGTTTAGCACCAATAATCTGTAACCCATAGTGAGCACATGTTGTTAACTCAATTTTTGTGGAACAGACAGAATAGATGAATTCTTCTCAGCTGTATTATGAGTGAATATTTCATTAAGGGGTAGATGTCTCTGCTGCAGAAATATTTCCTCTGTATTTAAATTCATTTACTCCAACTTTTTTGTCACTTTTGTCAAGAAGTAAACAGTGACATCACTAATATATCTATGCAAGCATACATGTATATACATAAAAGTTTGTAAGTTAATAATCTTGAAGACACTTTTGATTAGTAATAGAAGGAACTTCTACTTACTTATGCCATTCAGAAAGAGAACAAAAAGCCTATGAGGGTCAGCCTTATTTATTACAGAAAATAACCTTGAATTTCTGTACTAACTGTTTCTATATGTAGAAAATAAATGCTTTATATTGCTTTGCAAATACCTGAACTAAAATGTTGTAGTTTTACCAAAACAAATTTGAGCTACTCGTCTGGTTTCTTTCTATTTGCCTGACATTGTCAGCAAATCTGTGACTCCAATCATCCAACAATATCTGTCTGAATAAAGTATTTGAATTTACATATTTGACAGTTCTTACTTTCTCTATCAGTGTAAGTTCACTGAAGTGGGAGTATAAGAATTATGGCCATTTCTTTTCATAATAGAGATTCTTATTGGATAAGAACACATGGTTGCTGCATAAGCCACCAGTCTGAGTAGTACTAGTTGTCGTTGAATTAGCCCAATGAATGATCTTTTTGTATGAATTTTAGTATTCCACATTTATAAAATGTGAGAAAAATGATGAAGATTATTTACATACAGGATATACAAGTAGCATTCNTAGAAAATTGTGTGATTTTTTGGTACATAAGTTCAGAAAGCAACATTAAATTATTAATAGGTTTGAATTATGCTAATACTATAATTAATTACCATTGGCAAGCAAAAATAATGTAATGACAGATGTCATACAAGTCAAATTTTTGAAGTAGATGTGTTTATTTATGATTAGTAAAACAAATTTAAATGAAATATATGTACAATGGCATGTGATAGAAATGTAACAATCAGTCTCTTCATGACGATTAGTAAAGTGATTCTAGAGACAAATAAACTGAGATTTATACTCCATTTATCACAATAAAAGTTATCCAATGAGAGTTTTCCAGGCAATGTTGGTAAAAAAAATATATCAAAATTCCATTGTCAGGGAGGAGAAATGAAATCTGTAAGGAGATTATCTCTATATATCAATGTATTAGAGTAACTGATTTTTAAAGGTTAATGTTTGNCAGGCAATGATGCTGCATGACCCTTAGTTGTAGCAGTTGGGAGGCATAGGCAGGCAGATTTCTGAGTCAGAGCCAAGCCTGGTGTATCAGGCAAGTTCTGACAGCCAGGGCTACACAGAGAAATCCTCACTTGAAAAACAAAACAACATGAAAGGTTACTGTCTTTAGTATTGTTATATAAACTCACTGTAGAAACATCACTGATGAGGATTAAGAATATCCTCATATATGAGTATAGCAGTCATTATATGTCATTTTATTACTATGTCTATGATCTGAGTTACTTAGTGTTTGCAATAGAGTCTCATTTTATAGGAAGTGCTGATTCTTGAAGTAATAAATCAATACTTTCACTTCTTCCTCAAGAACTCTAGGATTATGGAATATGCAGCCATGCCCCATTCTTGTTATTTTATCAGTAAGTGATATGTTGATTTATAATTGATCAATAAATTGTGAGTTAAAATCTCCATTAAAAAATCAACTATCTAAAAACTAAATAAGGACATTACAGGCACAACCAGATGGAAGGAAAACATTTTGAGCACCGAATAAAGATTCGGTCACTTTTATCTATAGAAAAGAAAGATTTCAAGAATACTAGAGTAGTAAATGACAATGAAATGAAGTAGAATTTTAAGGAACGTGTATTCTGAATTGGAAAAGCAGCAACAATTAAGTATGTTCTCAAATCCATGCTGATATACAAGATAGAGTTTGACTTTACTGATCACTAAAGCAAGAAAAAATGGTCAGGTGCCACCAAGTGAACAAACAGGTGAGATTAAAATCTCTGATGTGGCATCATTAGTCACTGAAATAATCATGAAATGTAGCTATGTGATGAAGGAAAATATCAGAAATAGCAACACANACATTCTCACATTAAAGGAAAGATAAAGTCTGAAGGACATGAGTATATTTTGAACATGAGGGCATGATTTAAAAGATAGGTAGGTAGGAGCTACAGGATATAGGACACAGCTATTTATAGGATAGGCTTTGCCATTTGTTCAAAGTTCAAAAAAAAAAAAGTAAGTACATGATTTGATGTCAGAGCCCTTCATGTTCTGGATTTTAGTTTAAAGAGACCACATTGTTAAGTAGAAAATGATCCAAAAGAGATCAAAAAGTAGAAACTGAAAAGAACTGTTAAGAAATGTTAGAGTTGCCTGGGAAGAAATATGCTGAGGTGTATTCTGAAGGTAGATATGTTAATATAATGTCTTTTAAAAGTATTTCACAACATAGCCAAATGAATTGCTTACAAAAGGAAAACAAGGAATGGAGAAAGTCTTCATGAACTGCTTAGCAAAAGAGTTAAAAAATAACATGCGAAACAAAAATGGAGGTTTCCATTAAATAAAGTCAATAAATTTCACGTAAAACACCAGAGACATGAAAGAATGTTGAGCCATTAATCATGATAAGATTTTGTGAATGGTTCTTTATTTACATGCTTATATAAATATAAACATAAATTTATGGCTGATTTTCATATAGTATCTGGTAGAAATCCCCTGGCATAACAATTTCTGTCAAAGTAATGCTAATACTGTTATCAAAGTAATGCTAATACTGTTATCCTACTGTCAGGGTGCTGGTGATCGGAGCCACGGCAGAAATTATCGAAAGTAATGGATGTCCAAATGTAGCTTTTCAGGAACCCTATCAAAATGGCTTCCTTGCAGTAAAAGTTTAGATAACAATTAGGCAATACCAAGTTAAGGCTTACTTTACTTGATAAAAATCTGGAGTGCAGGATCATGTGCTTCCCCACTTCATGAAGAACGGTACACAATGTTTTCTGCACATAAGCAGAAGCAGGAGTGGGTGATACAATGATGTCTGGATGGGTCTCAGACATTCTAATATTCCTTAGATTTATAAGTCTTGAGTCAAAAGAGCAGTAAATAGATCATAACAAGTCAGGTGTTCAAATAGTGTGACAAAACATAAGGAATTGTAGGCTATGGCAATAGACATTCTATTAATGTTCTAATCATGGTACACACATTTGCAAGACCATAATTTCCCTTTATCTTTTACTACACTTTTACTAGTAAACACACAATTAGGGAATAATTTCATTGGTTTTCTATAGGAAAAAACTAAGAATATTAATTATTGCAGAATTTATGTAAAGTAATAAAAGCTTTNAATTGAAAATAATTTTGAAATCATATGTTCTCAGTCTTAATAATAGGCTTTTAGTGTGATTATCTGATTTTGAAAGTCTCTTCTAATTTTTAAGTTATTAGCATGTTACCTATTTATGTTGCTATAGACAGTCAACCTATTAAATTTTTTATTAAATAATTGATGTACAATGTGTAAAGAAAACCAAAACTCTTGAATTCATAGAGCTGTANAACGTATTCAGAGCTGTAAAACATATTTCATGTCAAGAACCTATTTAATTATATTTGATTTAGCTTTTTAGAACTACTAACCACGTTTTGTATGAATAGGGTGTACAGTTTAATGTTTTCAGTTTTATGTCATAAAAGTAAAATCCAATATATCTTTAAAATCCTAAGTATGGGAAAATTTATATTCCCTTGAAGTGAGTATGGCAACTTATCAAACTCCTAAAATAGAACTACCTATGATACAGCCAAACCTCTTCTCACAGAGCAGACACAAGGACTGGCAAAATCATTCAACCTGTTTGATTGGAACAGAAGGAANGGGAAGAATACTAAGCCATGAGTTTATATTCCATCATGTACTTATGTCAGATGACCTAATATCTTCTAGAATGTTCTAACTCATATTCTACCACTTCCCTATAGAACTACCTTGGCAGATCAATCCATTACCACATAATATTTGGAAAATAGTCAAACTCAGAATTGTAGCAAAACACTTTCAATTTTGAGATTCAAATTATTGCTTTATTTCATTTTCAGTAATAAGGAAAATGAAGCCAATAACACTAATATAAATTTTTTACATAATAAAATGACATTTCTCTGAAGTCCAAGAGAAATAATAACTATGCTTAAATATTTGGTAAATTTATGTATAATTAATTTATGAGTCCTAGATAAAACTTTGCACATTTGCTTCCAATTAAATTGAAGGAAGATATAAGCCAATAACACCATGAACATTAAAACATTTGGTGTCAGAGAAAACACTCATATCTGGCAAGCTTTCTACAATACCAAACTGAAGAAAAAACTTTAAAATTCTACATACCTTTATAAATATCCTGTAAGAATAAAATTAAGATAAATTATAGAAAACAAACTTTGTAGATTGTTGTGGGATAATGCTCTTGTACACTGTAAAGATCTGTCACTCCTATTGGTTTAATAAAACACTGATTGACCANTAGCCAGGCAGGAAGTGTAGGCAGGGTGACCTGACTAGGAGAAGGCTGGGAAGAGGAAAGACAAAGTCACCAGCCAGATGCAGAAGAAGTGAGATGAGAATGCTGGACTGAGGAAACATGCTAAGCCACATGACTAAACATAGACAAGAATTATGGGTTAATTTAAGCATAAGAGCTAGTTAGTTATAAGCCTGAGCAATAGGTCTAACAGCTTCTAATTAATATAAGCCTCTGTGTATTTATTTGGGACTGAACGGCTGTGGGACGGAGCAGGACAGAAACTTCCATCTATAGTAGATCTTTCCTTAATCTGTTTGATTGTACCAAAAGATAATTTCATTATCACCACATTGCCTCTCTTCTGTTATGAAGTGAGATAAGATGTGTGTGTGTGTGTGTGTGTGTATGTGTGTGTGTGTGTGTAGAGGGACTATAACACATAGAATAATAGAAGACTTTCACTAGTGTCTCCTATGCCTGCCTGTCTGCTGCCATGCTCCCCAGTGTCACAGTCATGGATTCATCCTCTGAAACTGTAAGTAAAGTTCCAGTTAAATACTTTATTTGACAAGTTGCCTTGATCATGATGTCTCTTCACAGAAATAGAAAAGTAGCTAAGAGAGGGCTGGTGAGTAACTATTTTCATTGTAACTACTTTCCTCAAGTCATTTGACCCATCAGGAAACGTCAATATCTCCATTCAATCTGATTTTTGCTGTCACTCAAGATAAATGTTTACTCATAATTTATTTATACAAAAATGAATGCTACTGATTCTTCTAGTTTCATAATTCTTCAAGAAAGTATGCATGCTATTCATTTGTCACTATGTTCCATTATTGATCATTATTATGACTGACTGACTGTTTTGGTTTTCTTTATTAGAATATTTACCAAGGAATTCTGAAATAAATTTTAGTTGTACTTATATGATCCATGTTATTTCAGACAATAATTTTGAGGGNGTGCTATTTTTAACTTACAAAATTTGAACATANATTAAAAATTATCAAATACTAAGTGGATAAAATTAGAGAAAGGACATGCTAATACATAGACATAAAAATATATTATATAAAACCTACATTAAATGTAAGAGATGTATTCCATTTCTGCAACTGTGACTAAAAAATTGTCCTCAATAAAAGCAACTTAGTGAAGAAACAGTTTATTTTATCTTATAATTCCAAGCTCTCATTGCCAAGAACTCAGAGAGTCAAAAGAAACAAATGTCCTGGATACTCCCTTCTCTGATTTCAGCCTACTTTCTCCTTTTTGATACTGTCCTGAATCTCCTGCTTAGAAAATGGTTATGCCCACAGAGGAGTATCTTCTAAATCAACTAATAATCTAGATAATCTACTAGAGACATGCTCTCAAGCCAACCTAATCAAAAGAATTCCTCATTAATGTGCTCTTTCCATGTTATCTAAGTAGTGTTGACAATAAAACATATCTGCATGAGCTACTTCTTTAAAGTTGTTAATAGGCTTTGCATTTTTGGTTCAATTCTGTTACATTTTATGCCAGGGTATCCTCTGAAAAAAATGAATTATTAAAAATATACTGTGATCCACAAAGTCTTTATGCTCTCTCCTTTTGTATACTGTACCCTTATGCTCTTTATTTCTCGGTACTCAGCACAGTCACACTAGTCTTGACCTACACCAAACTCTTGGTTCTTGTGGGGTGTGCCTCTACCAGGAAGACTATTCTCTTGTTTGTTGCCAAATTTTGTCCCTCAGCCTCTTCAAATATTTCTTCAAATATCAACTCTGTATGAGGCATCTCCACCTTTGAAACTTCTTGTCCCTAAATTCTAAATAGTCCATAGATGTTTATGATGCTAATATTAACTATTTTTCTTTCTGTGTTATTCTTTTCCTGAAAATTTACGTACTCCATCTTTATCTATCCTATAGAAATATAGCTCAATAAGGACAAGCATATTTTTGTAATGTTTATTCATGAACATTTTATTTGATAGAAAAATATTCAACACATATTTCCAATCAACTCATTTTATGATATAATAGGTCATTTTAAAAATTCATTCATTTATAGACCCAAGCAGTCACATATAGAAATAAATCAAACTACAAATATTGTGCCAAACTTTTTTTTCTGTGAGATATGCAACCATTTATTTGATAAACATTATTTGCACAAATTTTAAAAATAAAAGTTAATGTTCTGGTGAATCAGTAGACTTTTGAAATAGTTACATTTCAAATAATTTCATAGATTTTTTTCTAATGTAATAATATGATTGAAAATCTGTTCATATGAACAACTTTTCTTTGTAAATAAAAAGGTTAAAATACTACTCATAGTACAACTATTAATATATGTGATTCATGAATTAAAACTGTTAAGAAAATTCTTCTCAACACTATTTAACAACATGAATTAATTTATTGTAAAGCTGTATACTACAGAGAAATCATATTTATGAAGATACAAGAAATTTAGAGGAAGTTACTGCATTTATTCCAAAGGGTTACATAATAATATTTGTTAGAAAATATATTCTTTAAGAGCTTAATGGTTTCTTTTAACTAAAATAATATTTCTTAGTATACTCAAAATGAAGTTCAGATAAATGCACCAGGAACTCATTAGATGATACATCAGCCATAGCTAATGATTTCATAGCACTTGCCTATATTCAGGACAGGTCATAGCTGCTCACCATCAAGATAAATTGTTTATACTATGAAACTGAAAGCATTATAAAGTCATAAATAATGTTACTGATGAGACAAATTCTTGACAAAATATATTGAGGGTGAGTCAAGACATGGATTTAATTTCTAGCTCCTTGCTCACACATAATTAAATAATAGTTAATCACAAATCAATTTAATAAGCAGATATTTAGACATAGGAGAACATTGCAAGTTTAAATTCCATTACCTGTATCCTCTCATGTGAAAATTAATTCCTGCTCTTGAACTGATTGTTTAACACATTGCTTAAAAAATACACATCATTATGATGGTGTCTTGAGTAGGTTTGTATTACTATGATAAATACCATGACCAAAAGCAACTTTTGGAGACAAGGGTTTACTTCATTTTACATCATCCTGGGAAGTCAACACAGGAACTCCAGGAATAAGACCATTGGCAAGATATCAGGCAGATGCTACGGAGGAGTACTACCTATTGACTTCCTCCAGTGGCTTGCTCCTGTGGCTTGCTCCCCTTTCTTGCTCACCCTGGTTTTTCTAGCACTAGAACAACCAAGCAGGTGACATTGTCCACAGTGAGCTGGACCCCCTTGAACCAAATCCTAAGTCAAGAAAATGCATTATATGTTTGTCAATGCACCGAACTGTCGAGGGTATTTTCTCAATTGAGGGTCCCTCTTAGAAAATCTTGCGTCAAAACGTTGTAAAACTAGACAGGACAGATTGTTAGTATGTGACTTATTTGGACAGAATGGTTTGGCTAAGCAATAATATAAAGATTGCTATAAACATATTTTTAGACATGTTGAATAAATCCATCAGTAGAATAAAACATTACATAAATAAAGCAAATTGTGTATGCATATGTGTGTGTGTGCTTTTAAGTGCATGCACACATGTGTGGATGTGGCACATCCTTTATGAGCAACAACTGAGGTTTCTCCATCAAGTCCGTGGTGTAGAAACCATGGATACCTTTCCAACTTACAGATTTCAGATTCAAAAATGGAACATAAACAATGAAGTCTTGCCTCATTTTTTAGCCTCCTGGCTTACTGTACAAACTATAAACTTTCATTCCTTAAATTTTGCTAAGGAGTTTCTTAAAATATCCCCCTCTTCCCTTTCTTCCACCCCCATTCCTTCCAGGCTCTTCCTGGCCTCTCATTTCCCCTCATGCAGGCATATTCTAACGGCTTTACATAATTTCCTAGGTTAAAATATAAAATATAGCCCAGACTCTGGTCAGGGAAGCAGTGCCTTCTTCAACCACCATCAGATTGGAACAAATACAGAGATACAGAGCCAGAGTTAGAGTCCTTGGAACACTCAAACTGGATGTCGCCATCAAATCCCTGCCCACCATAGCTCAGGGAACTCAGCAGAAGAGGAGGTAGAGGGAGTGTAAAAGTCAGAGGGGATGGAGGACAAACTAAAAAACAAGGTCTTCTAAATCAGCATTAGCAAAGATCATANTAGCCAGGCAGGAAGTGTAGGCAGGGTGACCTGACTAGGAGAAGGCTGGGAAGAGGAAAGACAAAGTCACCAGCCAGATGCAGAAGAAGTGAGATGAGAATGCTGGACTGAGGAAACATGCTAAGCCACATGACTAAACATAGACAAGAATTATGGGTTAATTTAAGCATAAGAGCTAGTTAGTTATAAGCCTGAGCAATAGGTCTAACAGCTTCTAATTAATATAAGCCTCTGTGTATTTATTTGGGACTGAACGGCTGTGGGACGGAGCAGGACAGAAACTTCCATCTATAGTAGATCTTTCCTTAATCTGTTTGATTGTACCAAAAGATAATTTCATTATCACCACATTGCCTCTCTTCTGTTATGAAGTGAGATAAGATGTGTGTGTGTGTGTGTGTGTGTATGTGTGTGTGTGTGTGTAGAGGGACTATAACACATAGAATAATAGAAGACTTTCACTAGTGTCTCCTATGCCTGCCTGTCTGCTGCCATGCTCCCCAGTGTCACAGTCATGGATTCATCCTCTGAAACTGTAAGTAAAGTTCCAGTTAAATACTTTATTTGACAAGTTGCCTTGATCATGATGTCTCTTCACAGAAATAGAAAAGTAGCTAAGAGAGGGCTGGTGAGTAACTATTTTCATTGTAACTACTTTCCTCAAGTCATTTGACCCATCAGGAAACGTCAATATCTCCATTCAATCTGATTTTTGCTGTCACTCAAGATAAATGTTTACTCATAATTTATTTATACAAAAATGAATGCTACTGATTCTTCTAGTTTCATAATTCTTCAAGAAAGTATGCATGCTATTCATTTGTCACTATGTTCCATTATTGATCATTATTATGACTGACTGACTGTTTTGGTTTTCTTTATTAGAATATTTACCAAGGAATTCTGAAATAAATTTTAGTTGTACTTATATGATCCATGTTATTTCAGACAATAATTTTGAGGGNGTGCTATTTTTAACTTACAAAATTTGAACATANATTAAAAATTATCAAATACTAAGTGGATAAAATTAGAGAAAGGACATGCTAATACATAGACATAAAAATATATTATATAAAACCTACATTAAATGTAAGAGATGTATTCCATTTCTGCAACTGTGACTAAAAAATTGTCCTCAATAAAAGCAACTTAGTGAAGAAACAGTTTATTTTATCTTATAATTCCAAGCTCTCATTGCCAAGAACTCAGAGAGTCAAAAGAAACAAATGTCCTGGATACTCCCTTCTCTGATTTCAGCCTACTTTCTCCTTTTTGATACTGTCCTGAATCTCCTGCTTAGAAAATGGTTATGCCCACAGAGGAGTATCTTCTAAATCAACTAATAATCTAGATAATCTACTAGAGACATGCTCTCAAGCCAACCTAATCAAAAGAATTCCTCATTAATGTGCTCTTTCCATGTTATCTAAGTAGTGTTGACAATAAAACATATCTGCATGAGCTACTTCTTTAAAGTTGTTAATAGGCTTTGCATTTTTGGTTCAATTCTGTTACATTTTATGCCAGGGTATCCTCTGAAAAAAATGAATTATTAAAAATATACTGTGATCCACAAAGTCTTTATGCTCTCTCCTTTTGTATACTGTACCCTTATGCTCTTTATTTCTCGGTACTCAGCACAGTCACACTAGTCTTGACCTACACCAAACTCTTGGTTCTTGTGGGGTGTGCCTCTACCAGGAAGACTATTCTCTTGTTTGTTGCCAAATTTTGTCCCTCAGCCTCTTCAAATATTTCTTCAAATATCAACTCTGTATGAGGCATCTCCACCTTTGAAACTTCTTGTCCCTAAATTCTAAATAGTCCATAGATGTTTATGATGCTAATATTAACTATTTTTCTTTCTGTGTTATTCTTTTCCTGAAAATTTACGTACTCCATCTTTATCTATCCTATAGAAATATAGCTCAATAAGGACAAGCATATTTTTGTAATGTTTATTCATGAACATTTTATTTGATAGAAAAATATTCAACACATATTTCCAATCAACTCATTTTATGATATAATAGGTCATTTTAAAAATTCATTCATTTATAGACCCAAGCAGTCACATATAGAAATAAATCAAACTACAAATATTGTGCCAAACTTTTTTTTCTGTGAGATATGCAACCATTTATTTGATAAACATTATTTGCACAAATTTTAAAAATAAAAGTTAATGTTCTGGTGAATCAGTAGACTTTTGAAATAGTTACATTTCAAATAATTTCATAGATTTTTTTCTAATGTAATAATATGATTGAAAATCTGTTCATATGAACAACTTTTCTTTGTAAATAAAAAGGTTAAAATACTACTCATAGTACAACTATTAATATATGTGATTCATGAATTAAAACTGTTAAGAAAATTCTTCTCAACACTATTTAACAACATGAATTAATTTATTGTAAAGCTGTATACTACAGAGAAATCATATTTATGAAGATACAAGAAATTTAGAGGAAGTTACTGCATTTATTCCAAAGGGTTACATAATAATATTTGTTAGAAAATATATTCTTTAAGAGCTTAATGGTTTCTTTTAACTAAAATAATATTTCTTAGTATACTCAAAATGAAGTTCAGATAAATGCACCAGGAACTCATTAGATGATACATCAGCCATAGCTAATGATTTCATAGCACTTGCCTATATTCAGGACAGGTCATAGCTGCTCACCATCAAGATAAATTGTTTATACTATGAAACTGAAAGCATTATAAAGTCATAAATAATGTTACTGATGAGACAAATTCTTGACAAAATATATTGAGGGTGAGTCAAGACATGGATTTAATTTCTAGCTCCTTGCTCACACATAATTAAATAATAGTTAATCACAAATCAATTTAATAAGCAGATATTTAGACATAGGAGAACATTGCAAGTTTAAATTCCATTACCTGTATCCTCTCATGTGAAAATTAATTCCTGCTCTTGAACTGATTGTTTAACACATTGCTTAAAAAATACACATCATTATGATGGTGTCTTGAGTAGGTTTGTATTACTATGATAAATACCATGACCAAAAGCAACTTTTGGAGACAAGGGTTTACTTCATTTTACATCATCCTGGGAAGTCAACACAGGAACTCCAGGAATAAGACCATTGGCAAGATATCAGGCAGATGCTACGGAGGAGTACTACCTATTGACTTCCTCCAGTGGCTTGCTCCTGTGGCTTGCTCCCCTTTCTTGCTCACCCTGGTTTTTCTAGCACTAGAACAACCAAGCAGGTGACATTGTCCACAGTGAGCTGGACCCCCTTGAACCAAATCCTAAGTCAAGAAAATGCATTATATGTTTGTCAATGCACCGAACTGTCGAGGGTATTTTCTCAATTGAGGGTCCCTCTTAGAAAATCTTGCGTCAAAACGTTGTAAAACTAGACAGGACAGATTGTTAGTATGTGACTTATTTGGACAGAATGGTTTGGCTAAGCAATAATATAAAGATTGCTATAAACATATTTTTAGACATGTTGAATAAATCCATCAGTAGAATAAAACATTACATAAATAAAGCAAATTGTGTATGCATATGTGTGTGTGTGCTTTTAAGTGCATGCACACATGTGTGGATGTGGCACATCCTTTATGAGCAACAACTGAGGTTTCTCCATCAAGTCCGTGGTGTAGAAACCATGGATACCTTTCCAACTTACAGATTTCAGATTCAAAAATGGAACATAAACAATGAAGTCTTGCCTCATTTTTTAGCCTCCTGGCTTACTGTACAAACTATAAACTTTCATTCCTTAAATTTTGCTAAGGAGTTTCTTAAAATATCCCCCTCTTCCCTTTCTTCCACCCCCATTCCTTCCAGGCTCTTCCTGGCCTCTCATTTCCCCTCATGCAGGCATATTCTAANGGCTTTACATAATTTCCTAGGTTAAAATATAAAATATAGCCCAGACTCTGGTCAGGGAAGCAGTGCCTTCTTCAACCACCATCAGATTGGAACAAATACAGAGATACAGAGCCAGAGTTAGAGTCCTTGGAACACTCAAACTGGATGTCGCCATCAAATCCCTGCCCACCATAGCTCAGGGAACTCAGCAGAAGAGGAGGTAGAGGGAGTGTAAAAGTCAGAGGGGATGGAGGACAAACTAAAAAACAAGGTCTTCTAAATCAGCATTAGCAAAGATCATANGAACTCACAGAAACTGAGGCAGCATACAGAGAGCATGCACCAGTTTGCACCAGATTCTCTATACTGATGAGTTTCAGGTTAGTGTTATTGGATTCCAGTTTCAGTTTAGTGTTATTGAGTGTGCAAATGAGTGGGTTTCTGCCTCTGGTTCCTCTCTTNAGCCCTTTACTTTTGTTGGTTTGTCTTGTCTGATTTCAATGTGATAGTTTTTTTTTTCGTTGTATTTTTTTAAAAAATGAATGATTGTAAACATAGCCACTTGGGTAAAGGCTAATAATGGAACTATCATTTATACCTGATGGGAGAGAGAAAATCTGTTTTCTCCAGTGGAATGGCACTGGCTATATCAATCATTCCAGGGCAGATCTCATCTTCAGGAGCAGCTGACCAAGAAATGATGTACTGTAAGATATTCGTGTGTGTGTGTGTGTGTGTGTGTGTGTGTGTGTGTGTGTGTGTGTGTATGTTTCTCTGGTTTTAGTTTGGTGGTTTTTGTTTTTGTTGTTTCTATTTTTCTTTTAGGAATTGTGTTTTATTTTCTAGATATCGTACATTTCGTTGTTATACTGGGTGTTTGGTTTGTTTTGGGGAAAGAAGTTAAAGATGGGTGGGTAAGGACAAAGGGATGAGCTGAAAAAACTTGGGGAATGGGGAGAAAAATATCAAAAAATATTCANGTTTNAAAAAATGTTTTAAATAATAAAATATCTTTAAAAACCTTAGTTTAGTAGCATGTGAATATTTGATTCCCTCTTTTACTCAATTTTTACAACTTACAAACAGATAGCATTTTAATAAACCTGTCATGGATTGAAAATATAAATTGTAAATTCATAAATAAACCCAAATTCATGACATTGCCAGCTTAGCAGCAAGCTACACCACAGAGGGGCACTGCCTAGTTCTCATAAGTGCATGACTGTGTGGGAGATGCAAATGCTGAATTATAAAATATATACCCAGTAAATAAATGCTAAAATACAAAATTTGAAGTATACTTTCCAATGAATGTGCATGTTGCTTTCTTAATACAGGAAATTTGAAAACAAAATAATTTTGAGCCATCAGAAATTATCTTTTATTCTCTAGAGATTAATGACTAATACACACAAGAACTAATGTCATTTTGATAGATACTAATCATAATCCTGTCTATCATACCAGGAAAGGCATGACTGAGCAGTCAGTTATTCTACTTGTGGGTTATAAGGCAAAAAAGCAAGGGAATGTCAGCACTTGGTTCCTTTGCCTGCTTCCCTCTTTTATTTAGTTTTCCTGTCCAAGAAATAGTGTCACCAGCATTAAAGGATAGATTTTTCTTCTTCCCCGACACACACACACACACACACACACACACATACGCACACACACACACACACACACATACACAATTCAAATTAGCAACAACTGTAATAAGTATCTCAAACACACATGCCTGCACATGCACACATATACACACACAGAGAGAGAGAGACAGAGACAGAGACAGAGAGAGACAGAGATAGAGAGAGACAGCGAGGGATGGAAGGAGACAGAGAATTGTATTTCAACCTACTAGGTAATTTTAAATTCAGTTGAGTTTACAACAACTAATAGATTCTCAAATAGACACACAGACACAGACAAATCACGCACACATACTGAATGCCTGTTTCAGTGCTAAAAAATGGGAAAGCGTGGGTATGATTGCATTTTCTGAACAATTTCCTGTATTTAGTTCTAGGGAAGAAAAGGACTGCTGTCGGGTGAGAGGAAGAAAGAAAATGAATTATCTACATTCAAAAAAATAGTGATTCACGGGGAAGTGAATCTGAACACAAATAGTATCCCCAGGAGGTTGGCATTGTCAAGATGTGAAATTTCTACTGTTCCCATTCCTTTAGATCCTGTCTTTTCTGCAATCTGCTGATCAGTTTAAAATAGGCAAGAATAAAAGGTGTCTTTTATAAGTGAAGTCTCACTTGCCTGGTGGATAATTTGGAAATAATTTGTACTCTTGCTGGATAATTCACATATTCTAAGTGAAAACTTTGGGGATGAACATAATGACTTTTATAATAAAAAATATTGCTTCAGAATGACTTTTATAATAAAAAATATTGCTTCAGAATGCTAGAATATAAGCAAAGGAATAAGGGATTGTGAAATCTCAACATAGAGAATGCAAAACTTGTTGAAAAGTGTTAAAATATTCACCTAAGATGGGCAAACCACACTATGAATAATATAAATTGACCATGTGTCACAAATTTCAGCACATTAATCAATGAAAGACTCAATATGATGCATTGCTAGCTCAAAGAGCATTAGGGAGACTAAAATGCTTTGAAAAAGACAGAACTGTTGATAAAAAAGAAGTAAGTTTAATAACCAATGGAGAATAAAGTACTACCTCAAGAATTATTTGTTCAATTAAAGTCAAGTTATTTTCAGCACTGATATATGCCATCCCATCTAGTTACTTCTTTGTGATCTTAAATCAGTAGTAAATAAGAGACAGAAAAAGGATAACTCAATTTTTTAAAATATTTTAATCCTTTGTAAATCAATGTGTAAAGCTCATTCACTTCTACCACTTTTTAGGACACTATTTCAAAATACTTTTGCAGCAAAAGACCTTCACAGAATATGTAATCCCAAAATGTGTTCTTTAGTTTTTTGGTTTTTCTTTCTTTTTTAATTTTATTATTCTTTTGTCTCAAGGTCTAGCTCTTTAGTTCTAATTGGCCACACTTTCAGGGTGTTGTCTGGTTTAATTGTGAATACTTCACCTTCCTGTCTTATTCCCCATAGTTTTGTGATGTGTCAACACATCTCACTCAGAATGTGTTTAGTATGTAATAAAGTAATTGATGAACTCAGTAAGCTAACTTTTGTAGTTTATGTAATTATTTTGCTTTTGTTATACTTTATTTTCTTTTAAAGGAACATGATCTGTCCTAAAAATTATTTAATTGTATTACAATGAGGAATCATAAAGCCTTTGTTGTATATTCAAAATGTATCAGAGTAGAATTTAGATAAACAATCATTGCTTAATTATCTGTACATAAATATTGTAGCTCAAAGAAGATATANAAAATACAATGCCTGGATAGAGGCAGAGTTTAATAGAGAATAGAGTCCAGAATCTTCACATAAGGAAGGATATCACATAAGGAAGGAAGAGAATTATATCTAGGTAAAATTTGATAGGGAATAGAATCCAGTCATGTCAAGTCATGAAGGATGTCATAAAAAGAGAATTATATCCTAAGAATACTATCAAGAATGCTAGCATTGTAAATACCATTTTCTTTTTTGTGTATCTTGAACCTGAAGCTCTTTCCAACAGAATAATNATATAATATGCATGTAGGTTATGTTTATGTTATCTGTAATACTGTTATGGAATTTTGTGTGAGACCTCTGAAATGATGAATTAGTGTCAGGTATTTAAGGAATATTCAGAGTAGAACTAAACAGAAGAAAAGGAGTCCATTAGAACACAAGCATACATTCTCTTGTCAGCATGAGTAAATGCATACACAAACACCCACAGCTATATAAGCATGCACAATCATGTCAGTAGAGAAGGGCAGATTCACTAGGTGAAGGGTAATAGATGCTAGTAAATATTAGGTCAGTAAATAATCCCATATATAAATATTTTCTTTTCCCTATATGATAAAATAGTCCTTGTTACATCAGGAGGATTCCCAGTAGCTATGAAAATGAAAGAAAATGTTGGAAAATTTCTAAACACTTTTTACATGAAACTATTTTTTAAATAATCTAATTTTAAAATGATAAGCAGAATTTTTACAGAATTCAGGAGAGTAACAAGTTCAAACATGCCAAATTTGCAGTGTATTCTGTATTATCTGATAAAATAATTTATATTTTACAAAGTTTCATTGGCTTATCTCAAAATCGGTATTGTACTTTAAAAGATGGTTTGTTGTAAAATATTTGTTTATACTGTGAAATGTGTCACTGTGATTGGTTTAATAAAGAGCTGAATGGCCAATAGCTAGGCAGGAGAGGATAGGCGCGATTTCTGGGAAGACAGGGAGAAAGAGGAAGAGACATCTAGGCACATGGATTTTGCCAGTGCAATCTGAACAAGTCTGAAGTACTGAGGAGAGTTAACTGAGCCACATGTCAGAATGTATATTTAAAAATTTAGGTTAATTAAGAGCTAGTTGGAAGTAAGCCTAAGCTAAAAGCTAAGCTTTCATAATTAATAATGTCTCTGTGTCATTATTTGGGGGCAAGCAATCCAAAGACAGTCTGACAAGAAAGCTTGCTACAATTATTCTAGCCCAGTTTCTCTTGGTTTTCAGTTTTCTTTAGATGTTTCATCCATGCAGATTTGGAATTCTCTCACTTCATCTCTCTACATACTAATGTGTTACACATTTGATTTCATTTTTCATAATAAAAGAGAGACTTTGTTAAGGTCAGAATCTTCATTGTTTATTCACTCAATGCCCCCTAAAGCAATAGGAACCAAGTTTTCAACACATGAGCATTTCAGGAACATTTAAGATACAAATCACAATGAGCACAGTGACAACAAAAATCCCACTACATTTTCCTTGCAAATCTTATTTGTTGGATTTTGTTTATAACTTCTGTATTCCATTCTACTGTACTGCTCTCTTAAACAGGTCCTGAGAACACTTAAACTACCGTTCCCACAGAATACTAAAATTCAATGTCTATCATGACCCTTTTTCCACACTAACCATTCTGCTCTATCCTATTCATAGATTTAGGACAGAGTGGAAGACATTCTCTTAGAAATGTTTTCACTAAGCAGTTAGCCCCAGAGTTTTCANTTTCTAACTCTCACACTAGTTATTCATCTCCGCTTAATCTTCTTCATTTTTAAATGGTGTGGGGTATTTTTCTGTATGCTGTGAATATGTGTTGCTCTGATTGGTTGATAAATAAAGCTGTTTGGCTAATGGTGAGGCAGAATAAGGTGAGGCGGTACATTCGAACTGGAGAGAAAGACGAAGAAAAGGGGAGTGGGGAGAAACTGCAAGCCGCCACCAGGAGAAGCAAGATGTGAAAGCACCAGGAAGCCACAAAGCCATGTAGCAACGCACATATTAATAGAAATAGGCTCAGTTAAGTTGTAAGAGCTAGCTAGCAAGAAGCCTGAGCCATTAGGCCACACAGTTTGTAAATAAAACAAGCCTCTTTGTATTTACTTGGGACCAAGNGGCTGAGGGATGTGCTTGGGAGTGATTTGTCTTACCCCGGGGCCAGGCAGGATCAAAGCAACTTCCAGCTACATTTAAATATTTTAATATCCAAGAATCAGTATTCATTTCCTTCTCTGTGTAGATTTACATGCTTGATGACCGGATTAGTCTCAAGACCTTAGTGTTATCTTTCCAAGTACATATCTCTAGAGTTCAACCCTGCCTTGAGAACATGAATATCTCTACAGAACAAATCCAGCCAAATCAACTCCTAGTAGATTTCTCTATTTAAGAAGATAATGAATATAGCAATCACAAACTACTTATTTTCATGCCTCTCCTCAAAGTCTTTATAAACATAGCTAGTACCACCATTTTAATACTCTATTCAGGTAAAAATTATTTTTCAATTATTCTTTTACTTTATATATCATTTGTTATTAAAACTTGTTTTTTGTCTTAGTGGATAAACAACACCCCAAAAGATTAAACTGATTTTTAGGTTTTTTTATACCTCTTTTCTACACATGTATGCACAAGCCTTATTATCTAGTCAGAGACTGTGACGATTGACAATGACTCACCCGAATACTTTACTTAAATTCTAATCCAGTATTACCATATCTTTACCTAGTAATATTTACATTGGCTTCATTGTAAAATAAATTATATTACCAATTTCGTTAAACAGAATTCTATAAAAAAGTTTCTTTACAATGAAAATAAGNTCATGGACAAGAAAAACAAATGTGATCTGCCTCTTCACTGGTTCATTCATTTCTTTATATTTATTTTACCTTGATAATCTATATCAAACTATGTCTGTATCATCGAATAGTTTAAGTTCATGATTTTGAATATAGTGTTTGCTTGATTAGATCATTTTCTTTTTCAAAATTATTTGTTTTTTTCCCAAGGATTCAAGATTCTGCTCAACTCTCTGCACACACACACACACACACACACACACACACACACACACACAATTTCTTCAGCAGATAATCTAAAACAGTCATACAGAACTTATGAAATTGCTCTGCACTTTCTATCTTCTGATAATTCATTGTCTTTATATAATATATTAAATCCCAAACTAACACACACATACACACACACACACACACACACACACGCATACAGAGAGACAGACAGACAGACAGACAAACAGACAGACATCCCTAACCCAGATGCTTTGCACTGAAACTAACTTTTGGTGGGCAATTTTATGTTGCAGGACCATAAAGTGTATAAAGTTAATGTAAGTTTATACACACATTTGGTGCTATGGCTTGAGAAAAACAGACAAACTCTTTACATAGATGAGAGCAATAAAATAAAACTTGTAACATTTTGTGAAACCTACAATAATGTTCTTACTAGGTCTCATCATACTACATAAATTTTGTGGTTTATGATATCTTATTACCCTTAGAAAGAATATCAAGTCTCTCAAATAAACTATTGAACTTGGCTAATTAAAATACCAATAATAATTAAGTATATTTAAAACAATATTATATGTACCCAAAAAATCTCTATATCATATATATATATACGCATATACATACACATACACATACACATATATGAATTAATAGCANCTACAACCAAGTACAATGTATTATTCTATACACTTCAATAAATAAGTAAAATTTTGCTCTTGTTTCTATCTTAGGATGTTCAAATTCTCCATTTACACTCTAAAGATTTGTCATTTAGCAAATTTCACTGACTATTTCACTTTAGTCTCATGATGAAGTAAATCGAATACAATATGGACTATTCTCTTCTGTCCTTTATTATATATAAATTAAAGTATAGGAGTAATGAAAGTTGAGTTAATTTATAAAATAAATGTGGGCCAAATTATTCTTTCTTTCAGTTATGAACTGCATTGTCTAGAATAGAAAGATCTAGTTAATGGTTTTCACTATCCCTTAGTGAAGAAAAGCAGCATCAGAAGTAGAAAACAATGTAGAACCAGAAAAATAAGATACATTTACAAAGCTATAGTAACAGTAACAGGAACCTTTGTCATTTATTAGTATCTGTCTTTAGTCAAATTTAAAGTGCACTTAATGAATTAGCTTCTGGTTCAATATTGTTGAGTTTTCCTTGTTTGAACTTAATGAAAAAATGATGTTTTTATTCCTTATTAATTTATTCATCTAAATACATGAATAAATGCACAAGTATATTATACATAATACATAGGTAAAAATCTCAAATAAATAAATAGAAATCCCCTATACCTTCATAGATAATCAAAATATAATAGTAATTAATGAAGCAAGTATCATTTAGATAAAAGGTTCAATTTAACAAGTTTAACTTAATGAAAAAAAGATTAAAATAAATACACTTGGACTAATTTTAAAAATCCTGCCCCAAACATGGCCCACCAAATCAACTAAGCAAGGCTCACATAGGCTCACAGAGACTGAAGCTGAATGCATGGAGCCTGCACAGGTCTGCACCAGGTTCTCCGTGTATACATTATTGATGTTAGCTTGGTGCTTTGTGGGACTCCTAACAATGGTAGCTGGTGTGTCTCTGACTATTTTGCCTGTTCTTTGGACTCTTTTTCTCTTATTGGGCTGCCTTGTCCAGCCTCCATATGAGGGCTTTTTCCTTGTCTTATCGTATCTTCTTTGGTCCTATTTGTCTGTTCTTCTTGGAGGCCTGTTGTTTACTGAAGAGGAAATATAGGGGTGACATATCNGGGAAAGAAAGGAGGTGCTGGGAAGTGGAGGGCNGGAAAAATGGGGCNGGATGTACTGTTTGAGAGAAGAATCTGTTTTCAACAAAAATTAAAAAAAAATATATCCTGCCCCACCAAATATACATGTTTAGCCTATCAGACATTTACCTAAATAGAGGGTTATCCAGAGCTAACAATTACCATTTGGATATTATAAAAGAGGAAAAAACTGGTAAGATGGCAGTCAGGGATCCTTCACATTAGATAATAAATATAGTTGTTTTAATGTGTTCAACAGTAAACAAAAATAGTCATTATGAAATATTGCTGTTGATCCAAAAATACTAATGAACTATTAGTGACTGACAGACACCCCCATAGTAACATAGATCAGAATACCAAATCACTTCTGTATTAGAATACCCAGGACCCCCAGTTCTGAGTAACCAAAGAACACAGTTGAAAAGATAATGTGCACACACTAAATGTAATTAAGGTGCCTAGAGCACTCTAAATCTGGAAGTGTTTAAATAAAGGAGCAAACTGAAACCTAAAAGTTAAGGGAGGCAATTGAAGTTTACTGCATGCCTGGGGCACTGTGTTAAGGACTTGCTTTTCTTTATCATTTAATGGTTTACCACTAGCGAAGGTCATTAACCTCAGTAACAAACTGGTTAATCCAGAATGTGAGCTATTTAAGTCAACTTTCCTTGACTTTTGCTTGAACCAGCCTCAAAATTTTCTCNCTCTAAAGCTTAGATACTTTAAGGCACTGGATTTCTTTCTGGTAAGCTTCTCATCTGCCCATAGATGAGTTCTCAAATGCTCTTAAATGTTACTGGATTCTGTGAGTGCTACAACAGTAACGAATTCAGAGAGGGATGCTAGTGTCTTTAGGGGGGGGGG
>LZPO01066736.1:5411-31920 GCA_001675575.1 Neotoma lepida
CTCAATAAATGTGGAGGAGTCATAGGAGTGTGCTAATGTGTTTATAGAACGTTTGTCACAATCTGCAAGAAAAACCATGATAAACTTCATTTTCCCCACATCTATGTCTTAGCTTATTTATATTGTACTTCATTTCATTTTACCTTTTTTGTCTTATTTTTATTGTTTATTTTTATTTATTTATTGATTGATTGATTGATTGATTGATTGATTCAGGATTTTGCTTTGAAGCCCATCATAGTCATGAACTCACTTTATAGTCCAAGGTGCTCTCACACTCATAGTCCTCCAACCTTCACCCCCTAAATTCTTGGATTATAGAAACTTATGTGACATTGCATCCAGCTTAGTTTAAANATGGTTTAGTTTAAATATGATTGACAATTGTTTACATCCCAATGCTTCAAACAAAACAAAAAACACACACATAAAGAAAACCTAGAAAATATCATCCTGAGTGAGGTAACCCAGACTCAGAAGGACAAATATGATATGTACTCACTAATAGGTGGATACTAGATATAAACCAAAGGACAATCACTCTGCAACCCACAGATCCAGGGAGGCTACCTAGCAGGAAGGACCCTAGGATGACTGTAGCATAAAATAAGTTTGGGTTTTGCCCAGTCACTGGGTAAACTTTAGTGAAACATTTCACTATTAAGATAAAAATTTGTACCTGTATTTATGTTCAAACTATCTGTATATTATCTCTCCTGCAATTGTACAAATGTTTTAATAAAAAATTAAATTATACAAAAAACAAAAACAAAGAAAAAAGAAAAAAAAAAGAAAACCTCAATCAATCTAAGAATTCCAAGAATCCAGGGATGAGAGACTTGGTTCTGTCAGCCCACCTTGCCAGTATTAGCATATTAATGGTAGAGTGTGTAAACACTATGGCTGACATTTTTTCCAGTCTCTCCCCTTTGTTTGTATTTTTTCTTAATGAGTACTTTGTTCTGCCTTACATGCCACTCACTCATCTTTGTATGTGCCTGTCTCATTGACTTAAAGATAAACCCATGAAAGACAGAAATACATTAAAACATCCCATTTAGCATGTCATCACCCCTGTTAAATATCCATAACGATGATCTTGATTTAAATATTTGATCTCATTTGATTTTATCATAGCTCAACATGAGTGAACTACATGAAAAGTGAGAGCACAAGTTTTAGAAGACAAAACACATATCCCTGGCTATAACATAGGAAAAAAAGTATAATGAGTCTCTATTTTACAATGCATTTACTTGGGAAATCTTATCTAAAAAACACATTAAATTTGAGGCCTTTGATTACTAGACATAGCTAAATATACTAGAGGGAGTTCAGGAAAAAAAATGTAAGCATGAATAAGCTTCTGGAGGGATAAGAGGAAAAATTAAGTAACAAAATTGCTATATTTAGATTAAATAAAGATGACTCTACGAAACAAAACAATTTAGAGCTAAAATTATTTAGCCTTCTTCTAGAGCATAGAAAAGGCAGTGTCCTTGCAAAGGGAAAACAAGAACCCTGCCTCCATGGCACAGGTGTCAAGCAGAATATTTGAAACAGCGTTATTTAAGATGAATTACAAAGTAAATTTCCAACAGCAAAAACTGTTGTGTTGCTGAAATGTTTCCCAGGAGAAGTAGTCAACAAACCATCCCTTGAGATGTTTCAAACCAGGGAGAAAATAACTAGAAATTGTCCTGCGGGGAACAGCTCTGCCCAGACATTAGGCATGAAAGGGAAAGCTTTGCAGATTTTCTCTCTAATTTATATTCTTCTGAGATCCCATGAGGCTGAGCAAAGATGTGGGAACAATGGATGGAGGACTCTCAATGCAAAAGCTTGCTTAGATGTCTCAGCTTTGNCTCGCATCTCTGAGTCAGCACAGAAGACAATCCGCTAGAGGCCACTTCCAGCATACCCAAATGAGGTATTTAATCCAGAGACCTTTGTTAGCCTGCCTGATGAGACCAAGTGGAATAAATTAAGAACCTATATAAAAGTTGGAAGCATATATTTCTTCAAGCACAGGCTGTCTGAATCCCATAATCTTATACACTGTAAATTTGACAACGGTTTTGGCTTATGCATTTTATTGTATTCCAAACATATTCAAGGTCAAATGGCCTGATTAGGATGCATTTTCACTAAGACTTGTTACCTGCCATTAGAACTGTAATTCAATCTTCCTTTGGTTACATTACATTCAGGAGAATCCTAATGTGCNTGAAATTAAGCCTGGTGTTTCAGAACCCTCTTTCCCTACAAACTGTTGTCTCTACAGACATCATAAGCAGGGTAAGTAAAGATACAGAGACAAGAAAGGTTGCTCATTACAATAAATAATTTTAAAGTGACTAAGGCCATCTTTTCCTAGATGAATTTAATGTGCATTTTGGGAAAGTGCTTAACAAGTGCCCGGGGTAAGATAAACTTGGTGTAANATAAGGTAACAACTTCCCAAAAGTTAGACTACTGATGACATCTATGTTTAAAATCAAAAGTTTGATTAGTACAAAAAACAGAATAACAGAATAACCACCAATAAAATGACTAAGATAAAATGGATGTTCAGTTGGAGAAACAAAATTATAGAAGTATCTTGCTGCAACCACAAATGGCCAACAAATTTATGAGAAAAAAAAATGTGCAGTTTTATTAGCAATCAGGGAAATGCAAATTAAAGCCATAATGAGATGTTAATTCACATCCACCAGATGAAGGCAAATTAAGCAAATGAAAATACCAAGTGTTGGTGGAGACATGAAACAAAGAAAATTTTCATATGTTCCTGGTGTGGGGCTATATTAAGTGTTGGTATGCCATTGCCACTTAGTATAAAGATGTCCTTTACATTACTCAGAATTTCTATAGCTATATGAACACCTGGAAATGGTGGTTAATTTTTACTGGATAATGTCCAGAAAAATGCCTAANTCATAAGGACAGGCAACAGAAAATTTGGAGTTCAAAACGTCTATCAACAATAGCTTATGTAAGTTATAATCAATTAATGCCATGGAATACTACACAGTAGAGTGATTGAATGTAGCCATATGCACATACACAGGTAGTCTCAGATACTTAATGTTTAGCCATAAGGCAAATCAGAAAAAAAATTTATTTGATTGCAACCACATGTAAGGAAACAAAATAGTGTGTTAAAGAAAGATGCATTTGTGGCAATGTTACAAAATGCAAGGATTAATTAACACAAAAAACAGAAAGCTGTCAATGAGTAAATGGCTTTTTGTTTTATTATTGTTATTCTCTTTAGTATTATTATTAATTATACCANGTACTACACATATGTGCAGTTCAAAATGTAAGTAAATTATGTGATGTTGAAACTAGGAATTCACTAGCATTGCTCTAGTCCACACCTTCACTAACAAGGAAAATTATGTTTCATGAAAAACAAATGACATCCAAATTAATATATTAGATTTCAGAAACACCACAAACCCATTAATTAAATAAATTAGGGCTTTTTCCTTTAACAAGGGACTCAGGTCCCAATGTAGAGTCTCCTTTCTTGCATGAAAGACAATCTCCATAAAACTGAGCAAAATAAAATGGGAAAAAGGGACAGGGAAGAGTTTTAACTGGACATAACAATATAAAGAAAAGATACTTTCTGAATCCAGAATCATTTTTTTTAATATGTAACTACTAGAAACTTATGTCCTAAATTTTTAAAACAGCAATGCTATATCTTCNGGTTTTCAGAAACAATCCCTATAATGTAAAACTCTATCCTAGTGATGACTTGAATATATGACAAACAAGTTAAATCATGTTCAACATCTTAAAAGGCAATTGAGTGAAGAAATTTCTCTAAAATTCTATTGGTAAAATCTAAAAATATTGAGACTTAACAAAAAACTTCACTTATTAAGGCAAATGGTTAATATCACTTATATCACATCTGATTATTTTATACTCCTATGAAAATGTAAATATAGATTTAAGAACATTTTACATAACCTAGAATAAAATTATATTGATAATCTTTCTTATTAGGTCACAAATCAACAAGGTGATATTTTTATTAAATAACATTATAAAGAACCAGCTAGTTCAGCAGAACATGTTTGTCCTAGATAGTATGGATAATTGCCTTCTTTTAAGACCCATGTGTAAAAGAAAACTGTTATGGAATATTAGTTTAACTATGTAAAGATGTGTTGCATTTGTTTAATTATGTAAAGATGTGTTGCTGTTTTAACTTGCCTGCCTAAGGCACCTGATTGGTCTAATAAAAAGCTGAATGCCCAATAGGGAGGACAGAAGTATAGTTGGAACTTCCAAGCAGGGAGAGTAAGTAGTAATAGTAATTTAGACTCAGAGAAGAAAGAAAAGGAGATGACAGAGAGAAACCAGGGGCCAGCCAGCCAGACACAGAGGAAGCAGCAAAGTAGGACATACAGAATCAAGGAAAGGTAAAAAGCCCTGAGGCAAAATGTAGATGAATAGAACCAGTTAAATTAAGTTAAAAGAGCTAATGGGGCAAGTGTAAGCTAAGGCCAAGCATTCATAATTAATAATACGTCTCTGTGTCTTTATTTGGGAGCTGGTTGGTAGCCTAAGGAAAATGCCAACTGCAGAAAACAAAGAAGAAACTTCTAAATTGCAACAAAAGCCCAGGAAATGATGTATAAAAGGTAGCCAGCTCCAGGTGTGGTGGTGCATGCTGGTAAGATATGCTGAAGGAAAGGAGGCAGAGGCAGGAGGATCACAAGTTTGAGGCCTACAAATTTGACACCAATCCTAATAGGAGAGCTGCCCCACCCCCAACACACACATGCACACACTGAGAAAGCTAGCTCCACACCACCATGGGACATGGGACTGGGAGATCTGGCTCCGCCCCTCACCTGAGAGGAGTTGTCTGAGCAGCCTGGACTTACCAACTCAGCTGCCACTCAGGCACACACTCATGGCTTGAAGTTGGCACACCCCAACATCTATCTCATCTATGATCTGCTGGAGTGTTTGAAGGGACCTCATAGCTGCAGAGTCTTCACGACTCAGTGAACAGTAGGATATTGGAGAGAAATGTCAGTGGGGGTCCAGTTTTGATGGTGTACCAAAGCCAGAGGCCTTGAACCTGACTACAACTCATTACACACTGATCATTTGCAAGTAAAGCTGTTTGGACAAAAGGNTGTAGTGCATGATACACAGCAGCTCCCAGTGCCACTGAGATGAATGAAGAGGGGATGGAGAGCAGAAAAGACAGAGGATAGAAATGTTATTCCTTTTTCTGTGATTGTTTATTTTTATCTTATTTTTATTCTTTTTTAACTTTCCTTTGGGGGTACTACAAGAGTAAGGGGTGGATATGGAAGGACTGAGATGGGAGCAGGATTGGGGTGCATGATGTGAATTTCCCAAAGAATCAATTTTAAAAAAGCTACAGAATTTGGTTTTATGAAATATATATAAAGCATAAATGAGTAACGGGTATTGGGCTCCAGAAATTTAGTAGAAAAGAGAAATCTCCCATTCAAGTCATGCCATAACTGTGTACTTGAGACATATGATCAATAAATATGAAATGATTTGTGCGATTCTGTGTGGACTTTCCCCCCAAGAAATGAAAGCTGTGCACACTATGGTTGTTTAAAATTGTTCATAGAAGCAATATATACTCATATGACCATTGGCAAATTACCATCAATAATGAAAACAGAAGTATGTTCAATCATACACATTATTACATATTTCTAAATCACACCATAGTACAAAGTTGGAACATTTCTGAACTATCAAGGAAAATATTTTTACTTACGAGTTGTGTTAAAGGAGATTTTAAACCTCAGGCTAAATTTGTCAAAGAACTTTAGAGCTCTATAATAATTTCGATCATCAATCAGCCAACCTCTATTGCTTTATGTCAGTAGAGTGTTGAACCTGAGAAATACACAGTGAGGGAGACGACACTCAGGGGGGAGAAGACAATGTGTGCTCTGAAATTGGGCTGCAATTTACCTGAGTACTGTGATTATAAAGGTGCATAATAATTTGTATTTTTTTTTTGCTCTTGCTCACTTGGCATATGTAACATGTAATTTTGCCTTGTGAATTTTTTATTGGTCTATAGGGAAAACAATCCTATTGCTTATCCTTTGTCATCAGCAAGTTGAAAATTCACTTTACGAGGTCTTAATCTGAAGGGAACTATCTTAAATATATTGGGACAGGGCAATGCCATGGACTTAATAAGGACAGTGAGAAATGCTCTGGACTCTGAAAAGAGAAAATATTGTCAAAAATTAAAGTTCTGTACTTTAACCTAGTAACAACTTTGTGGCCAAATCACATGCCTAGATTAGCATCACCCATTACCCTGGAGAGCTCACTCCTTTCTCAAAGTTTGTGAATTCTAGAATGCTGGTAGTTCTGGCTAGGAGGCCACAGGTGAGTCTGCTGGTCTAACAGTATTGCTTAGCTCTTTTTTGAGTCCAGTTCATTCTTCACTGAAAGAAGCATTCAAAAACATTTTAAAATTTATGTTTAAGACAAATTCCCATGTCTTCCAAAGTGCGATATAATACCATGTTAAGCCTAATGCCTATGAAACAAGGACTTGGTTTCTCAATGAGAAATGCTTGCCTGGGTTGCATCAAGAAGGGTGGCCTTGATGTTGTACTATGTAGAGAGGACAGCTGAATTCTCTAGGGACAGCCAAGAGAGAAAGAAGCAAGCAGCCCATAGTAGGTCACTGAAAATTTCAGGGATATTGTCCAAATATTGAATTCAATGTATTCCAACCCTGAGTCAATGGTATCCCAAGCCAGGATTCAATAAGGTCATGAAACTCTCAAGACCTTCTCTGTATTGTCATACAGACACAGAGACAGTAGAAAATGAAACATCATCTTCATATTTTATGAATTTTAAATGTGCATCATACTCCCCATTCTATTTCAGAGATTATGGTATTTTTCTATAACCTGATGACTTTTTATCAGTAATTAATCAAGCAATCTTCAGTAGGTTTGTGTCATTATTCTTTTAACCTAGGCAACACTAAGGTTTTCTGAAATTTATGTATACAGTTCATCTAAAAGATGATCAGTGGAAATAGATGAAAATGTATCATTTGAGAAGATACTTTTGAAACAAATTCTCAGACATAGCAACATGTTTCTGATTTGGCATGAGTTTCTGATGATAATCCAGGCCAGGTCTGTGGAAACTGGGCACAGCTGGAGCCAGGTTAACACTAAGCAACTAGTGAAATCATGAGTGTCCTTATTTATACACTTGAAGGAAAAGGCAGGGGGCTGTGGAAAGCAGCTCTCTGTGCAAGCACCATTATATTTTAGCTAAAGACAATGATTCATGGCAACCATCTCCTTTACTAATTACCCTGACAGGGAAAAGCCTTGAGGAAGAAGTCTCACATACATAGTTTAAGATGGTAAAATTCTCCAAGGAAATTGTAAGACTATTGCTTGAAAAATATCATCTTAGGGCACAGTCTCTCATGGAAAGAGTCAAGTCAGAAACTTCAGCACTTCTTTAAACATTCAGAGCCAGTGAAGATAAGCAGGGCCAGGATGACAGGATTTAAATCAGTCTGTATGACAAGAATAGAGATAATACTACATTATATGGCATTACTGTGTGTTGTTAGAAACTTCTCAGGAACAATTCACATACATAGGCAGAATCCTAGAACACTGAATTCATACAGTAGAAAGCATAAGGCAAGAAGAGAGAATCATCCTCATAAAAGATGTTTTTGAGATAACTGTCCTAGGATTCTCTTAGATGGTGTATCATTCCTTCAGTCTAGAGACAAACAGGCAATAACAACAGCAACAAACCATCCCAGCTTTTCAAATGAATCACCTTCCCCAACTCTAGACCTACTAGACTCCAAAGGAACATCTGGCAGTGTTCCATTCAAGAACTAGACAGGATGAAAGCTCATCCTTCTCAATGAACTAAGAAAGTCTGCAGAAAGGTTAACTTACCGGGGAATAAGTGGAAGCTCCCCAGCACACACACACACACTAAGAAGTTATAAATCTTTTCCCAGGAAAAAAAGTGTCTATCAGTCCCTCAGAGCAGCCTTGCTGTTAAGAGCATTAAAGTAAATGCACTGAGCCTAATATATTCACATATAACACATGTGCTGGCCATTTCACATGCTTCATAACTCAGAGGGCAGCTGCTGCGGGGTGGGAAATGGATACTGTGACAGGTCACTTGTGATTTATACCGCAGCACTCTCAGAACAGTGGAGGGCCTGCTTACCCAGGCAACCCCAGGCCCTGACATCCCCTTCCATAGCANAGCAAGCCCAGAAGGAGCACATGACCTACTGTGGCTGTTGGTGTGAAAAAGGAGCTAGATAGAGCCAATAGCAAGCCTGACTTCATTATGTCTAGAGTACATAAACTCTCACCGAATGTGACACAAACATACATTAATAATTAAATAATTAATGGGTAAGCCTCCTGTTGGTTCATTAACGTCTGAAATTCCCATCTTACCTGAAATCCTGGGACTCTACCTGGTGCCTCTGCAAATGGCTCACACCAAAAAAGNGGTTTTCAGAAACAATCCCTATAATGTAAAACTCTATCCTAGTGATGACTTGAATATATGACAAACAAGTTAAATCATGTTCAACATCTTAAAAGGCAATTGAGTGAAGAAATTTCTCTAAAATTCTATTGGTAAAATCTAAAAATATTGAGACTTAACAAAAAACTTCACTTATTAAGGCAAATGGTTAATATCACTTATATCACATCTGATTATTTTATACTCCTATGAAAATGTAAATATAGATTTAAGAACATTTTACATAACCTAGAATAAAATTATATTGATAATCTTTCTTATTAGGTCACAAATCAACAAGGTGATATTTTTATTAAATAACATTATAAAGAACCAGCTAGTTCAGCAGAACATGTTTGTCCTAGATAGTATGGATAATTGCCTTCTTTTAAGACCCATGTGTAAAAGAAAACTGTTATGGAATATTAGTTTAACTATGTAAAGATGTGTTGCATTTGTTTAATTATGTAAAGATGTGTTGCTGTTTTAACTTGCCTGCCTAAGGCACCTGATTGGTCTAATAAAAAGCTGAATGCCCAATAGGGAGGACAGAAGTATAGTTGGAACTTCCAAGCAGGGAGAGTAAGTAGTAATAGTAATTTAGACTCAGAGAAGAAAGAAAAGGAGATGACAGAGAGAAACCAGGGGCCAGCCAGCCAGACACAGAGGAAGCAGCAAAGTAGGACATACAGAATCAAGGAAAGGTAAAAAGCCCTGAGGCAAAATGTAGATGAATAGAACCAGTTAAATTAAGTTAAAAGAGCTAATGGGGCAAGTGTAAGCTAAGGCCAAGCATTCATAATTAATAATACGTCTCTGTGTCTTTATTTGGGAGCTGGTTGGTAGCCTAAGGAAAATGCCAACTGCAGAAAACAAAGAAGAAACTTCTAAATTGCAACAAAAGCCCAGGAAATGATGTATAAAAGGTAGCCAGCTCCAGGTGTGGTGGTGCATGCTGGTAAGATATGCTGAAGGAAAGGAGGCAGAGGCAGGAGGATCACAAGTTTGAGGCCTACAAATTTGACACCAATCCTAATAGGAGAGCTGCCCCACCCCCAACACACACATGCACACACTGAGAAAGCTAGCTCCACACCACCATGGGACATGGGACTGGGAGATCTGGCTCCGCCCCTCACCTGAGAGGAGTTGTCTGAGCAGCCTGGACTTACCAACTCAGCTGCCACTCAGGCACACACTCATGGCTTGAAGTTGGCACACCCCAACATCTATCTCATCTATGATCTGCTGGAGTGTTTGAAGGGACCTCATAGCTGCAGAGTCTTCACGACTCAGTGAACAGTAGGATATTGGAGAGAAATGTCAGTGGGGGTCCAGTTTTGATGGTGTACCAAAGCCAGAGGCCTTGAACCTGACTACAACTCATTACACACTGATCATTTGCAAGTAAAGCTGTTTGGACAAAAGGNTGTAGTGCATGATACACAGCAGCTCCCAGTGCCACTGAGATGAATGAAGAGGGGATGGAGAGCAGAAAAGACAGAGGATAGAAATGTTATTCCTTTTTCTGTGATTGTTTATTTTTATCTTATTTTTATTCTTTTTTAACTTTCCTTTGGGGGTACTACAAGAGTAAGGGGTGGATATGGAAGGACTGAGATGGGAGCAGGATTGGGGTGCATGATGTGAATTTCCCAAAGAATCAATTTTAAAAAAGCTACAGAATTTGGTTTTATGAAATATATATAAAGCATAAATGAGTAACGGGTATTGGGCTCCAGAAATTTAGTAGAAAAGAGAAATCTCCCATTCAAGTCATGCCATAACTGTGTACTTGAGACATATGATCAATAAATATGAAATGATTTGTGCGATTCTGTGTGGACTTTCCCCCCAAGAAATGAAAGCTGTGCACACTATGGTTGTTTAAAATTGTTCATAGAAGCAATATATACTCATATGACCATTGGCAAATTACCATCAATAATGAAAACAGAAGTATGTTCAATCATACACATTATTACATATTTCTAAATCACACCATAGTACAAAGTTGGAACATTTCTGAACTATCAAGGAAAATATTTTTACTTACGAGTTGTGTTAAAGGAGATTTTAAACCTCAGGCTAAATTTGTCAAAGAACTTTAGAGCTCTATAATAATTTCGATCATCAATCAGCCAACCTCTATTGCTTTATGTCAGTAGAGTGTTGAACCTGAGAAATACACAGTGAGGGAGACGACACTCAGGGGGGAGAAGACAATGTGTGCTCTGAAATTGGGCTGCAATTTACCTGAGTACTGTGATTATAAAGGTGCATAATAATTTGTATTTTTTTTTTGCTCTTGCTCACTTGGCATATGTAACATGTAATTTTGCCTTGTGAATTTTTTATTGGTCTATAGGGAAAACAATCCTATTGCTTATCCTTTGTCATCAGCAAGTTGAAAATTCACTTTACGAGGTCTTAATCTGAAGGGAACTATCTTAAATATATTGGGACAGGGCAATGCCATGGACTTAATAAGGACAGTGAGAAATGCTCTGGACTCTGAAAAGAGAAAATATTGTCAAAAATTAAAGTTCTGTACTTTAACCTAGTAACAACTTTGTGGCCAAATCACATGCCTAGATTAGCATCACCCATTACCCTGGAGAGCTCACTCCTTTCTCAAAGTTTGTGAATTCTAGAATGCTGGTAGTTCTGGCTAGGAGGCCACAGGTGAGTCTGCTGGTCTAACAGTATTGCTTAGCTCTTTTTTGAGTCCAGTTCATTCTTCACTGAAAGAAGCATTCAAAAACATTTTAAAATTTATGTTTAAGACAAATTCCCATGTCTTCCAAAGTGCGATATAATACCATGTTAAGCCTAATGCCTATGAAACAAGGACTTGGTTTCTCAATGAGAAATGCTTGCCTGGGTTGCATCAAGAAGGGTGGCCTTGATGTTGTACTATGTAGAGAGGACAGCTGAATTCTCTAGGGACAGCCAAGAGAGAAAGAAGCAAGCAGCCCATAGTAGGTCACTGAAAATTTCAGGGATATTGTCCAAATATTGAATTCAATGTATTCCAACCCTGAGTCAATGGTATCCCAAGCCAGGATTCAATAAGGTCATGAAACTCTCAAGACCTTCTCTGTATTGTCATACAGACACAGAGACAGTAGAAAATGAAACATCATCTTCATATTTTATGAATTTTAAATGTGCATCATACTCCCCATTCTATTTCAGAGATTATGGTATTTTTCTATAACCTGATGACTTTTTATCAGTAATTAATCAAGCAATCTTCAGTAGGTTTGTGTCATTATTCTTTTAACCTAGGCAACACTAAGGTTTTCTGAAATTTATGTATACAGTTCATCTAAAAGATGATCAGTGGAAATAGATGAAAATGTATCATTTGAGAAGATACTTTTGAAACAAATTCTCAGACATAGCAACATGTTTCTGATTTGGCATGAGTTTCTGATGATAATCCAGGCCAGGTCTGTGGAAACTGGGCACAGCTGGAGCCAGGTTAACACTAAGCAACTAGTGAAATCATGAGTGTCCTTATTTATACACTTGAAGGAAAAGGCAGGGGGCTGTGGAAAGCAGCTCTCTGTGCAAGCACCATTATATTTTAGCTAAAGACAATGATTCATGGCAACCATCTCCTTTACTAATTACCCTGACAGGGAAAAGCCTTGAGGAAGAAGTCTCACATACATAGTTTAAGATGGTAAAATTCTCCAAGGAAATTGTAAGACTATTGCTTGAAAAATATCATCTTAGGGCACAGTCTCTCATGGAAAGAGTCAAGTCAGAAACTTCAGCACTTCTTTAAACATTCAGAGCCAGTGAAGATAAGCAGGGCCAGGATGACAGGATTTAAATCAGTCTGTATGACAAGAATAGAGATAATACTACATTATATGGCATTACTGTGTGTTGTTAGAAACTTCTCAGGAACAATTCACATACATAGGCAGAATCCTAGAACACTGAATTCATACAGTAGAAAGCATAAGGCAAGAAGAGAGAATCATCCTCATAAAAGATGTTTTTGAGATAACTGTCCTAGGATTCTCTTAGATGGTGTATCATTCCTTCAGTCTAGAGACAAACAGGCAATAACAACAGCAACAAACCATCCCAGCTTTTCAAATGAATCACCTTCCCCAACTCTAGACCTACTAGACTCCAAAGGAACATCTGGCAGTGTTCCATTCAAGAACTAGACAGGATGAAAGCTCATCCTTCTCAATGAACTAAGAAAGTCTGCAGAAAGGTTAACTTACCGGGGAATAAGTGGAAGCTCCCCAGCACACACACACACACTAAGAAGTTATAAATCTTTTCCCAGGAAAAAAAGTGTCTATCAGTCCCTCAGAGCAGCCTTGCTGTTAAGAGCATTAAAGTAAATGCACTGAGCCTAATATATTCACATATAACACATGTGCTGGCCATTTCACATGCTTCATAACTCAGAGGGCAGCTGCTGCGGGGTGGGAAATGGATACTGTGACAGGTCACTTGTGATTTATACCGCAGCACTCTCAGAACAGTGGAGGGCCTGCTTACCCAGGCAACCCCAGGCCCTGACATCCCCTTCCATAGCANAGCAAGCCCAGAAGGAGCACATGACCTACTGTGGCTGTTGGTGTGAAAAAGGAGCTAGATAGAGCCAATAGCAAGCCTGACTTCATTATGTCTAGAGTACATAAACTCTCACCGAATGTGACACAAACATACATTAATAATTAAATAATTAATGGGTAAGCCTCCTGTTGGTTCATTAACGTCTGAAATTCCCATCTTACCTGAAATCCTGGGACTCTACCTGGTGCCTCTGCAAATGGCTCACACCAAAAAAGGAAGAAGGCATCCTACAAGAGCAAACTAAAAAGGCACTGTCTTCCTCTCTCAGCTTCAAGTCCTCACTCTACATAGACACTGTTCAGGGATGTGCTTTTTGTTGTGGCAAAATAATCTCATTCAAATCGACAAGTTCCACGTTTTGCCTAGAAAGAGGGGAAGGACCAATGCTATTGTACTAGTTTCCATAAGCCTTTGTTACCAATCAACAAAGTCTTTAAAAACCTTCTGCTGAGTGGGAATTTCAATGCCTGTGAACTAGACATTTGGCCTTATTAAGGGCACCTCCTACTGGTCCTTTCTTAGAGCAAACTATGCTTCTTCTCTGCCATACCCCCAAAAATTGCT
This sequence comes from Neotoma lepida, assembly GCA_001675575.1. Classification (NCBI taxonomy): domain Eukaryota; kingdom Metazoa; phylum Chordata; class Mammalia; order Rodentia; family Cricetidae; genus Neotoma; species Neotoma lepida. Next base: position 19,170 of record LZPO01066736.1, read on the forward strand.
ACTAAGGAAAAGAGTAATATTCAGATAAATGAGCAAAGAAGATTGGAGAGAACTAAATTAGCAAGATCTTCAAAATGCACCATCCAGTTTCCTGGGACCTGTACAAGTCACATCGCCTTCATTTGCAAATAGCATAAATGTGTTTAGAAATGTAGATAAGTTTAGAACAAAGATCAGCAAGCATTATCCACTGGCATTTTCCTTACACATGAACATTTTTGTTTAGGTTTTTATTTTGTTTTTGTTTATGTTTTACTTAGATTCATCTATGAAGAGAACATTTTGAGATGGGAATTGAAATAAAACAGTAGTAAATAAATGACTAACTATAAGCAAAAAATTAAATGAATAGGAAGGAGATACTTAATTTAGGGATTAATAAAACTTATTTGATCTATCCACTCATCTACCGCCAGTCTGTACCAGGTAATAGTGAATTGGGAATGGCTTTAAAATATTGTGTAACTGACAACATTGTCCATTTTCGCACACTTTACTCAATTCAATATTGTCAGCCACGACCTTCACTCCCTTTCTATTCTGTGGGCTTTCTGCTTAGCAGGGAACATCTCTGAACTTCCCTCTTTCTNTGGAGATGCTCCCAAAGTGCCAGAGAGAGCACAAGTCAATCTTCTGGGCACAAGGAAGGTCCTGCTTGCTCCGCTGGTGAGCATTTGTGGTTTAAGGAGGGGAATTTTAAAGACACTTTTCACTACTATAAGGATAAACTACCCCCTACCTCTCCACACCTACCTCCCACCTTCAAAGAGAGTAATTATGGAGGACAAAGCTCTAGGAGAGAGAAGCTAGGGAGGAGGGGACCGCCCAGAGGGAGGAGGAAGGGCAGGCAACTCGGATGAGAGTGCGGGTAAGCGTGCGCATCATAGGAGTGCACACACAAGCAGGCACACACACAAACACAGACACACACACACGCGCGCGCGCGCACACACACACACACACACACACACACACACACACACACACACACACACACACACAAGCTGGCTAGCTCCGGCTGCCTACAGAAGGATGAAAGCCCAGCGTGTGTGCTTGCGTTAATCCTGCTGGCCAGTGGCGAAGCTGGCGCTTGCTTCATGGCCTGAATCCCTTGCCACCATGAAGCATTCGCAACCCTTGGTTCTGCAGCCGGGACCAGACAGCCGGAGTTTAGGACTCCAGGGAGGCTGGGGACTTGGCTGCCGTGATTTAATTTTATTCCCTGTTAATTTCCAAGGCACAGGTTGGGGCGCTCCTGTCCAACTCCTGGCCCCAGCCGGGGCAGTCTTGGGATCTGAGGAAAGGTCGATTCCGGAGGGATTTGCATGCTCACACAGCAGCTGTTCTGTCTTTCCCTAGCAGACAGGCTCCCTGTACCCAGTGCCCACCTACTTGTTTGTGGTGGCGTCCCGCAAAACCAGTAAATCTTATCACTTTGCTCGTTTTTATTCCTTTGGCCACGGAAGCCNCAGCTCCGCATTCAGAGACTGCAGCACCCAGGGAACAGCCTTCAGATCCTTCTTTCTCCTGCTTTAGCTCCATCTAGCCCCCCGAACAGTTTTGCCATGTTTAATTAGAAACTACGCTTTCCAAGTGCCAGGGCCAGGAGGCCTATTTCCCAGAATATCAATCATTTGGAGTTTGGAGGTGTCTTGGAGATATTTGGAGACTTAGCTAGCAAACAACATTCACCCACCGTGTTAACATTTCAAATTCACATCCCTCCTGGCAGCTCTGCCCTTCTTGAGGCACTGTTACGCACTCATCCAAACTGCTCCAAACGTATATCAGTTCTATCCCTTTCTTAATTAGCAGTCAGCAAGTACAAAAATGCAAACCCAGGGTCGCAACATATTCATACAAACATCCCTAGCCGCTACATCCCGCACAGACGTGCTCTAGGCTCCCTGGATGTCATCCTCCGTTTGTTCCNGTCCCCCCATCCACCTCCCTCTTCCTAGCTTTTTGAGGCTCCGAGGATACAAGCCAGTTTCTTTCAACAGCATCCCCATCACTTTCACCAGCCCGTCCTCCAAACCAACACAAGTATTTGTAAAAGCAAAGATGCATCAGATTGAAAAAACGTGAAGGGATGCCCTCGACCCCACCAACATCCTCCGCCCCCAGGGGGGAAAAGTCTTCTGTCTTTTATCATCTGCGAGGAAACAGTGGGCAGAGCGAGCCCCGAATATCTTGTTTCTCTTCCACTCTAATTCTACTCTCCAAATGAAACTGGAAAAGGAAAAGGGTAAGGGGGGGGGCGTAGAGAATAAAGGAACGGAGCTCTTACCAGTGACTTGAAGATGCGCGCTGAGCAAGGAAGCTCCGAAGAGTACAAAAGCCAGCTTGGGTACCCAAACACATCCAAGACTATTCTCCATATTTCAGCCAACACCTTCGGGGCCGGGGGTCCTGGGCAGCGGTGGCACTCACACACATGCACTCACACACGCATGCACACATGCACACACCCGCGCCGAGCCCCTTCGGCTTCTTCCTCCTCCTCCTCCTCGTCCTCTTCCTCCACCTCTTTCTCCACCTCCCCTGCGCCTCTTCTGCCTGCGAAGCCTTTTTCCTNGTCCAGGGACACAATCAGCAGCAAGAAGAGGTAGCAAAAAGTTCCATTCGGTCCAAGAGCTCCCGAACCCCGATAACACCTTGGATAACTAACTCAAGGAAACAGAGGGAGCAAGAGAAGGGGAGACAGCTCTTCGCGGGGCTTGTGAGGCATCAATGAACGGAATATCCAGGAGGGCTAGAGAAGAGACGCAAAGCAATCCCGTGGCCGGCCATGCGTTAGAACGTTGAAGCTGTTTCCTTGAGGTCGGTTGGATAAAGTTGGAGAGAAAATTCCACGCCAGTGATGCTGTTCCTTTGGCTTCTCAGAGCTGGGGAACTGGGTAGGGGACAGAGGCAGGGGAATGCCGGGCGGAGCGCTCTGCTCTCACTTGTTACTGGGGTGTCCGCCAGTGGTGTGTGAGCTGAGAGTTGGAACCTTACTATCCATTGATCCGGAGAGTGGAAGGTTGGAAAGGAAAATGTGGAGACCGGAGGGAAACGAACTGGATCAGGCAAAGAATCCACGCGATGGGGGGCGGGGGCCGAGAGAAGCTTAGGGAAAAAAGAGCGGACGGAGGAGGCTTCCAGCAGCTGCGTTCATTCGGTCTACATATCAATGCGCAGGGATGCCCTCTGTGGGCAAAGCGTGGGAAGTCACTTTTGTCAATGGAGCCAGCGAACATCATGAGCATCTGGAGGCTTTGCAGCAATCATATTTGATCTTATGCTTTCAGGAAATTATTTTATGTGACTGTAAAACCTAGGCGGGTGTTTCAGATAGGGCAAGTGGCCAGGCTTTTAATTTCTTTCTTGTCTTCTGCATTATTTAAAAGAGAAATTTTCATTAGGGAAAAAATCTAATGCAACCCACTTCTAGAAGTGGGAAACGGAGACCCAGAAACACCCCACATGGTAAGCAAATGCCAGACGACTGCTTCCTGAGAATAACTGACGTCTTTTTCATTGCACATTTTATTTCATCCATGGTCACTCTTCTCTAGATGACAGTCAGTTGTATAAGTATTTAAAGCACTCACCATATTCCGGGTGCCTCAATGTCTCCCAGGAAACATGAGCCTGGGATTTAGCATGACTCAGTCTCCATTCTCAAGGGTCAAGGAGGTTTTCAACAGCTGGGAGAAAAGAGTAAATGGACAATTTTAAATTATAATTATGCTGATCCATGTGATAAGAATGTGTTCTCATCAGGGAGAACAAATGCACTTCTCCAGTGCCTGGACAGAACATGAAGGAAGAGTACGTGTGAACACACACACACACATACACACACTAGAATTCAGGAAATCTACACAGAGTAGAAGTTCAGAAAACTGCTTTAAGCCTAGCTATTCTGCATAGCTTAACTNCTCTGCAAGACATCAGGCAGCCTCCACAGGAGAGACATCTTCGCGTGCCTTTCATCTCTGCCCACCTCACAGATGATGGTGGGCCTTCTAAAACAGCTCTGCAATTTTGTTAAAACAGTGAACTAACAAACAAATGGATTTACCAGGAAAATTATGAGTAGAAGCCATTCTGGAAAACGTTCAGCCCCACTTGTCTCTCATTCTCCATTACACCATTTTATTTACTCCTTCCATCTCTCCCAGATTGTCACTCAAATTCACAAGGTCGGGAAAGGATAAAGTGAATTATCAGTAAAAAGAAGAGTGAAAAAGAAGAGCAATAACTAATATGGGATATGGTCAACATCAGGGAAACACTAAAACTGGCCAAGTATCCTCCAGGTACTTAGCCATGCTCACCCCTTTCTACCCAGAAAGTTAACATAAGTAGCTGTCTCATGACTACATTCAAACTTCTGAAGAGTCTTAGATGCTTTCTTAATACCCAATTTTTCAAAACACCAGAACTTCCAGTAGCTAAAGTAGAAGCTTCTAGAAATATAGGGCTGAGGTCTACAACATGGTTTTAATTGGGCCATGGGTCTTTCTGGATGATCAACGCTAGCAAACCTCAAGAAATTTGTGACATTCAGAATTTGTTGTGAAGAACAATCAGGCACCAGGGACATGTGCTTTTGCACTTGGACAGGAATCTTAACCTTCCATGTAGATGCACAAAATGANTGTTGAAACAGAGGACAGGACCTTTGTGTCAGAGAGCAAAGATGGCAGAAGAACTGCAATCTCTTCTTAAGAGACACCAAGACCGCTATGCCCAAGACCAATAAAGACAGCTGTTATCACCTAGTGGTGATAGAAACACAAAGTAACCTGTGTTGTTGGAGTCTCTGTAGAGCAGTGGTTCTCAACCTTCCCAGTTCTGTGACCCTTTAATACAGTTCCTCATGGTGTAGTGATGCACAACCTTAAAATTACTTTTTGCTACTTCTTAACTGTCATTTTGTTACTGTTACGAATCATAATGTGGATATCTGATATGCAGGATATTGGATATGTGACCCTGTGGGGGTCACGACCCACAGGTTGTGAAGAACTGATCCTATAAAGGCATCCTATTTAGCCTAATACATTAAATCTAATCATCAAGTTACCTTCCATGTGGTCTCTGATTACCATGTCCAGNCCATCAGGCCCATTGCGTAATGAGGTTCTACAACAACACATCACTTACTTCCCTTCCTCCTTCCTCCTGCTGTGTTCCACAGCTAATGATAACTAACACTTTCTTGTATTCTTTTCCCCAACAGTCCCCTCTTCAGCTTAGTTTTGAGATCCTCTGTTGAAAACAGCTTTAATATTTTCAACTCCAAAGAATCCATTGCTTATATTTGGGAGACACTGCATTTGCTTTTCCCTCCCTTCTAAGGTGTCAGACACACTTCCCACTCAGCCTTCTCATTAGCAGAAAGAAAATCAAAATATAAAATGAGAAGAGGAAAGAAATGGGACTCACAGGAAATAGTTTAGTATAATCAATGCTCTTCGCATAGTCTGTAAGACATTTGGTATAGAGAAACCTCTTGGCATTAAAAAACACAGTGATAAACATAGTCTAGACTTTGAGTTCAAAGACATGTTAGCTGGTAGTTCATTTCTTCCATCCATATATACCATAATAAATGTTTGTAAGAGAGTATGGAAAAGCCATGTGAAATCTTGTTTTTTCTGAGATTAAGCTAAAAAGATAAGTCCAGTTAAAAGCATGCAATTCTTTTTAGTGTTCCAGCTGAGGAACTGAATTGGTTATCCTATCTTATTTTAGAAAGCTAATTATCTGCCCCCTCATTTTTTTTTTCGATTCTCCCAATACCATGATCTGGTTTTGAACACCTTTGAAATGATAGTTTAGAAATATGCTTTCAAAAACAACAGTATCTAGTTAGATGGTACCTATTATAATATTAATTTGAATATGCTGCAGATCAAATCATGTGAACATGAAAATGTAATAAACCACAATTTATTCATTTGTTTAAGAAANCCAGTTGTATTATGTACTCAGTCTATATGTTATCTACATAAAATATGCAAATATAATTATGAAAAAGTTATTGCTACTGTCTAATTTGCAANCATGGGGTAAGGAGGCTGTTTTATCACTTTTTAAAACTTTTTATTATCTTAAAAATTTTATTTCGGAGGCATTTACATAATTTGACAGCACATGTGTGGAGGTCAGAAGAAAGTCTGTGAAAGTTGGTTTTCTCCTTCCAGCATGTGGGTCCTGGGAATCAAACTCAGGCCATCAGTCTAAAGTACCTTTACACACTTAGTCATCCTGCTGGCCTAAGGGGTATACTTTAATTGACAATTGATTGGTTTTGGTTCCTACTTATTGATTGCTTTGTTAGTTCAGAATACCTTCTTCTGTGTCTAGTGACACTTGAAATTTGAGGGTACCACCCTTGCACATTTCTGACCATGAAATTTGGAAGTGGCTCTTGAGTCACATTAGACATACAAGACATACAAAGTGTTCTGCTCTTCTGATCACGATGATGAATATAGATCCGAGCCCAAGAGCAAGTCTAAGTGAAGAAGCCATCACCACCAGCCCATAGGAAAAAGAGCATTTGAATTCTCATGGAAGCACTTTAAGAGAATTCNGTTAAGCCTTCAATTGTGGAGGAGTATGATATTCAGAGGAAGGGCTAACTTAAGCTCTTATCAGGTTTCTCTACTCCAAATTCCTATGTTCTCTTCCTCTAGTCCTTGAATTTGTTGACATATTTGTTAATGAAGGCACCTACAGATGTGATAAAACCAAGGCCAGGGCATAAGGAGATTACTCTTGACTATCCAGGGGAGCCCATTGTAATTACATGACTTGTTAGAAAAAGAAGAAGCAAAACAGGGAAATTCAGAGANAGAGATGTGGTCACAGAAGCAGAAGTTAGGGCAGAGTGATACTGTCACTGGGCAGAATCAAGAGCCAATGAATGAAGTCAGATTCCAAGAGCTGAAAAAGACAAGCTCATTATACTCCTTCACAGAATACACCGTCCTGAAGATCCTTGGATCTTAACAATGTAATGGCATCTTTTGGATATTCGACCTTCCAAATGATAAGATAACAAATCTGTGTTACTTCAAGCTGTAGCATAGTGGTAGNTTTTTACAGGAGTAACAGAAAGCTAGTACAGATTTTCATGTTATGAAGTAGAGAGCTACTGNAAAAAATGCCTTGAAAATATCAAAATGGCGGTGGAATAGGCAGAGACTAGAGGAATTTTAAAGAGCTTAGTAAGAAAACCCTGCATTGACATGAGTCAACTGTAGGAAAACACGGCGTTGCCAGTGAAGGTTACAAAAATGAGGGAAAGAGAGCCTGTTTACAGTGGCATAAGATTCAGCATTATGCTTTCCAGTTATGTGAGAAGCAGAACTTGGGGTGAACTGGGATTGTTGAGGAGATTNTCTAACTCTTGAAGATGTGGCCAAATTCCTTCCTATAGTAAAATACAGTAGAGGAATGGAATGCACTGAGGGAAGAGCTATCATGCATAAAAACCACAGTGCTCTTGGCAATGTGAACATTATCAGCCTATTCCATTATGCATACTGGAAATATTGTGGTCAGGGAAAGCTCCATTGGAACAGGAGCCATGAATGTGACTGTGCACTCATGTTTATTCATGCCTCATAATGGTAGAAGGATAAGGATACACAGGCATCTTTAAGATCAAGCATATGACTTGTGGACCATTAACCTNTCTAAGCTGCANCTAAGGGTGAAGAAGCAATAGTCCAAAAGGGTTCCACCAAGAAGACTCTGGCTTCATGACATATACATGGGAGGCCAACATGGGTCTTGAGACTGCCATACAGGTATACACTGCCAAACTGAACTAAAAGGAACAGAAAATGGCAGGATAAAAAGAGGGTATTANATTGGTAGGAAAGAGCTGCAAAAATGTATTTACCTTACAACTTAATGGATGTAAGAAAAGAAGGATTTTCCTAAGGACAGAGATGTGAACTTACACAGAAAAACCGTGAGCCAAAAGCAAGGAAGCCATAAAGCATATAAAATTGTACCTAGACTTAAAAACTGTTATTTGCTTGGCTGGCTTTCAAAATTGCTTGGGACCAAACACTCATTTTTTTTTTCTTCTACTTTCTTGCTTTTTGAACAATGTATCTATAGCTGATTCACTATGCCTATTGTGCCATTTTATTTTGAAATCATATAATTCATCTTCTTATTTTTAATAACACCAACAATGATNTACCAGGCATACCACACATTTTGAACACAAGACTTGGAAGATTCTAGGTGGATTTAACCTGAAAGCCTCCGTCCTGTGTTTTAGCTTTCAAGTATCAGAAAGTGCTATGTAAGCTGCCAAGCAAGGGAAGCAANCAATGATCCTATTCAGCNATGATGCTTGTGAACTATAACAATGACCAGCATGGTAAGATACTCCTAAAGGTGTAATAGCAGTATTCATTTGTTGGTNATTACCAATAGCTATCTAATTGGAATTANGGCTCACTCAATAGAAGGGAAATCATGCCTGGTACTAGAAAATTGATTATTAAAGGCATAGTTTCTAAACATTAAGGAAAGAATAAAGACCAATGGAAGCCAGCATGGGTTCCCTTAGAACAAATAATAGCTTATCAAAATATTACAGAAAATATTTTGGAAATATTACAGAAAAATAGTATCTGTATTTCAGCAAAGTACTTTATTATGCAATCATGGTATTGTCATAAATATCAAAATTTAAATTTGACTAAAGCCACATACTGTTATTATTAGTATTTGTAACTGTACATAGAATATATATTAATTGGTTAAAGCCAATTAATGAGCAATTAGAAAATTANTCTCCTGCAATGTTTAACAGGGTGTCTCTTTCTTTGGTCCTATAGCAAATGTCTTTTGCTTGATAAGGACATAAATATTGACTGTTTAACAAACTAGATGGTGGTGTAAAGTGGAAGGACTTGCTAATAAAGCTATTGACATACTTAAAAATAAAACCAGTATGTAACTATGAATCAATATTAAATTAGCATATAGTAACTATACATACTGGATTTTGATATGACATTCTCATATGTATATAATGCATTTTGATCATATTCATGTCCTGCTACCTTCTCCCTTCCTTTCATTCACATCCCTGACCTCTTCCCAATCAGTCCTTCTATGCTTTTATAGATTGTTGTTGTTGTTGTTTCAAGAGCTGGAGAATTACATTAGGATTGCTTACCAAATCAGGAGATAAGGGGTTACTTACAGGAACATAGACACCTCACTAGTGGCTGTATTACTACAGAAAATATNCCTTCCTTCCCAGCATCTATTAACTTCATATAATTCTCAGGGAGNGGTGGAGCATCTTCACACTCCATAACAAGATGTTGGTGGGTCCAATCTTGTGAAAATCTGNGNTAGGTAGTCACAGTTGCTCCNAGTTCAAGGGTGCAATCATGCTATCCTCAGCAGTCAGAATTTCACACGACTAATATTTGTGAAGAACTATACTCAGTAATTTCCATTGCNATCTACCCCAAAATTTCACTTCTATAAATAAAGGATGTGAAAGAAGATATCTGACTTCTAGGTTTNAAAAAACCTGAGACTTCTGTTAGATTTTAAGTTTGATGAGAGAAAAAAGATATGATCCATTCACTGAAATATGTAGGGCCACATGATTTCACATTAGGCATGATGGCATGCAGCATTTAGGAATGTAAATATTGCTCTGCTCTGCACCACAAATTACACTGAGGGATTTTCTTTTTGTAGAGAATCTCAAGGTCACCATTGTGCCTCTTCCATCTGTTNTTAAGACATCCCTTTTCTCTTACCACCCTACAAATGTGGGTGATTCCCATTGAGTTTAGAATTAAAATTGGTCTAATTGCCAGAAGAACAATGTATTTGTGTATACTTACTATACGGTTAAGTAATTTTGCTGCATAATATATGTATGATATTTTAATATAATAATATACCTATTTCAATGCATTAATATTACATACTATTGAGTCTTTTTNCATCTTGTTATGCTGCTTTCAATTGATATNACTGGGAAGTCTGCTCTTTTCTGAAGGGAANTGGAGGAGCAGGGAATTTGGGGGAGAGAGTAGTTTCAGGGGCCTGGAAGAAGCGGAGAAAAGGGAGGCTGTGGTCAAGATGTAGTGTATGAGAGAAAAATAAATTTTAAAAATATATTATATACCATTAATTTGTTCTAATGTTACATCAATAAATACTATAATAAATCCAATTTAATGACATAGATATAATTATGTGGTTAATATACCTTTTGGTGAGGAAGTAAATCTGGTAGGGAAACTAAAAATAAAATTGACTTCTCATGACCATGTTTATGAAAAGAGAAAGGGGAGAATGCATGCAGGTTTGCCACTCTGAGAACAGACATGATAGCATGTTCAATGGAGAAGGAGCATGCTATCACCATTTACATGCTTACTGTGTATCAGGCTATATTCTGGTTCTTTAAATGTGTGATCTCATCCAATCTTCCCATCAACTCTGAAGGGTATTTTTCTACCCATTTGCAGATAGAAAGTCTAAAACTAAGATTACCAGGTGGGTGTACCGGCTAGATTGTGTATCAACTTAATACAAGCTAGAGTCATCAGAGAGGAAAGAGCCCCAGTAGAGGAAATGCCTCCAAAAGATCCAGCTGTAAGACATATTCTCAATGAGTGATCAATGGGGGAGGGCGCAGTCTATGGTGAGTGGTGCCATCCCTAGGCTGGTGGTCCTGATTTCTATAAGAAAGCAGGCTGAGAAAGCCAGGGGAAGCAAGCCAGTAAGCAGCACCCCTTCAGACCTGCTGCATCAGCTCCTGCCTCCAGGATCCTGCCCTGTTTGAGTTCCTGTCCTGATTTCCTTCTATAATGAACAGCAACATGGAAGTGTAAGCCAAATAAACCTTCTTACTCCCAACTTGATTTTTGGTCATGGTGCTTTGCTGCAGCAATAGAAACTCCAACTAGGACACCGGACAAAAGAACACATTAAATAAGAGGAAGTGTTCAAATAGATCTCAAGGAGGCCCTTCCTACTACATGTACTCTGATGTTGCTTTCAGTGGCTGCTGGTTGTTATGTTCTCAGTCACTTACANCAAAGCAAAGCCACCCTTAGAGCCGCTGCTCACAGAGCATGATTTTTTGTGTGTTTAGCAATCCCTTCCTTGGATATAGGTTGTGTCCTTTGTTCACTCGTGAACTACTATTAAAACCCCATCCCTTAACTCAAACTGCTGTACAGGCTGGATTCTGGTGGTTACCTGGTATAGGAAATCACAAGGGAACTTACCCTCAGCTTTAGAACAAACTACCTTAAAATGCTACATTATGAAATCTTTATAATAGCTGGGATGCCTGAGTCTGGCTCCATGAGTGCATGCTCTTTATAACTTTGAATCCACAGTCCACAGCCTGAAGATGGCTGCCCACCGGGAGAGCAGAGCTACCTCCATCTCANTAATTGTNTTCTACAAGTTATCTTCAGGAACACGGGTTGCTTTTTCTATAATAACTCATGGAACAGAGNAAAAAAAAGCTTTATTGATTTGCAAAATGAGAAAGTAGCTTTCCTTCTAGCTCAGCAAACAACAAAAGTAGGTTCTGCTGCACATAGAGAAGTGTCATTTCTGCAGTTGAATACTCTTGAAAATTGGTACTTTGGCACAACTCTGTTCACTGGTACTGAGGGAATACTCCTTCAGAGGCTGGAGAACCACTTCCAAAATAGCCTATTTGTTGCTACAGCACTGAACTACATAGGCTTAATTGAATAATTTCTTGTTTCTGGTTTCACCTTGTAAAGCATTGCAGAAGGCACAAGGGCTGGCCCTGATCCATGAGAAACTTGAGGTTTTTTTTTTTTTCCTTATAAAATATGGCTTCTTGCACACCCATAGCACAGTGATCACTGGAGAAAAAAGAAATGGAAGTAAGCTAATTTTGTCTGATGGCAAAGGAAGGAACAGAAACAGGAAAGCTTTGGAAAGAAAGCCTGAGGTCTTTATTAGAAAGGCAAAGTAATAGATAAGGGAACAAGGGAGAAATTTTAGTCCCACGCCATTATGAAAGAGAGCTGGCGCTTTTATGACCATTATCCTTAGACAAGTAAGACCATTAAAATCTAGTACCCAAGTGTGAAGCAAGATACTGATCCAGTGGCTTTTTAAAGAAAAAACAATATATGAAAATATAGATATTTTAACTCCTGCACACAATATTGCCTCTGGCGAGGAACACATTGATTGCATCTGTAAATATGATGAGTGTATATTTGTGTAGCTGCATGCTTATTCCAAAAAGACAAAGTGTGACTTATTTGTTGTCATTGTTGTTGTTACTTGATTTGATTTTGAGACATAGTCTCTCTATGCACCTCTAACTGGCCTGAAACTCATTATTTAGAATAGGCTGGCCTCAAACTCACAGAGAATAGAACTACTCCTACTTCCAAGATACTGCTATTAAAAGATACGAGGCATCACACCCAGATAAAAATGTGATTTTATGAAGGAGTCCAGTTGATAGAAGAAAGAGGGGCTTCTGTGAGCAAGGGACAACGGGATCATGATGGGAAGATATACAAAGATGGCCAGCCAAACTAGTGGAGATGCANGAACTGTCAACCAATAGCTGAGGAGCCCCCAAGAGCCCTCTCCCAGAGACATATGGAAACAGATTCAGAGATCCACAACTGGGTGCCAACCCGAGCCCCAGGAGTCCAGTTGTGAGAGAAGAAAAATTGTATGA
>LZPO01066737.1:0-10834 GCA_001675575.1 Neotoma lepida
TCTCCCCCTTTGATCTTAACCATTTGAAAGTAAATTGGAATATCACATTCATTTACCCCTAAGTAATTCACTAATAGCAAAGATATTCTTGGAGTAGTACAATATTTAAGATCAGCAAAAATAACATTAAATCAGTATCATTAACATTTAAAAGAAATAATAGTAAAAAGGCAAATGTGTATTTTGCTAGAAATAAGAGTTCTAAAAGGAAAACACAGGTTTTTATATTCACACAAATTGTGTGTCTCATCCTAAACTCTTAGTCATCATAGCTATCAAACTCATTTTGAGGACTGTAGGGAACTCAACAGGAGTCACAAACCATCAAACAAGTCTAAATGATGAAAACAGCAGGCAGAACAGAGTGTGAGAGACCCATGTGCATCCTGGTCAATTTACTAGCTATGGCAGTCACTGGAATTTCTTTTGTTGAGATTATTAATCATCAAAATATATAGAACTCTGAGCAGCATACAGAGCCATCTTTGAGAACCAGGTAAAAGAGTGAGAATTCAGTGCATTGTTAACTTCTTAGCAGATAAAAGTTCCATTATTGATCTTTGAACCTGAGAAATTAGTGGCTCTAGGAACTAAAGAAAGGGGGAGTCAGAATCAATAATGTGGATGAGTATGTGAGAACACTTTATCTACCATGTATCAGACTCTGGGCTCAAGTCTCAACATCATCACAAAAAAAACCGAATAAATCAATTAATATATTAAAAGGCAGGTTTGAGAATTTTAGAAGCAGCAGAGAACATTGTACAGCATGACAACTTAGAGAAAAAAATACATTAAAGATGTAAAAATCCTGGGAATGAGTACTCCATCATATGGGATTAAGGGAGAGTAAGGTGGTTTTGAAGGGAAAGCTGCTGTGGTCCCAGCAGTTTAGGAAGCTATCTGTTCACTGGTTGGCCAACACAACCTTCTAATCAAGTTTAATAAACTGGCTGTTGTTGTAAAACTGCCTATTTCTCATCAAATGAAGTCTCCATCCCCATGGAGAGTTGTTAGGAGAGTTTTATGACTTTCTGCTATGCCTTGACTGTTAAATTGTACTGAGATATCCCAAAATAAATGTCATCTCATGTGAGCACAGTACCACAGTACATTTTAAACATAGTTTAATATTTGTGCACTTAACTAGTCATTGGAGGGGGCTTATTATATTATAGTGGTTTCTCCTTCTCCAAAATGTCAGTGTTTGAAGTGGTTGATGAATTTCTGTGGTTACTCTCAGCACACCTCTGCAGCCTTCCCTCTTGTGACACTTATTCTGTTTGATGATCTGCTCATCAAACATACCACTCACATTCCTGCTTATGGACACTTTGACTTGCAGATCTTTCTCCTTGACTATCCATTTCACACTTTCATCATCTCCTTCCTAGAATCCTTCTAATGACATCTGATCAGTTGGACCTCCCCTAGTTACACCACCAAAATGACAACTTCATTGTCCCAACTTCAGTCTTATCAATCTTGTAGCACTTTCTACTACCTGGTAAGCAACATACTTATTGAGTAGCTCACCATCTGCTCTCACTAGCAGAATTTAAACCACATAAGGAAAGAAGGCATGGTCTACAATATATTTCCAATCAACAAAAGAATAGCTAGCCCATCACAGGTATTCAACAAATTCATTTAATGAATTAATGCTATGGAGTATGTTTAATTACACACTTTGACAATGAGAAAATAGCCCAAAGTTGGAAAGCAAAATATTAAAAGTGATGCTGCATGGTGATAGTGCCAGGGCTGAGAAAAATAAAATGCAGTCATACAGAGTTCTGGCTGGATAAGGACACATACTACCAGCAAATAAGAACTGCTCAGTTGATCATCAGGGAAGGTCAGTGGAAACATGTCTATTCTGATTGCTATTGTTTTTATAAGTTGAGTTAAATTAGCATTGAATGTTACAATGGTAAAAAATAAAAACAGTGTTATACAAATTTAGTAGAAGACAGGTGCATTTTGAAAGTAGTGTTAACTTCTGAACCTGGTGTTGCTTACTAAAAGCAGATCAAAATCAGAGGTGAGTAGCTTAAAATTGCTTAATCTTGATGTCATGCTAGCATTGAGGAAGGGTATTTGGAGGAGAATGATGGGAAAAGAAGTATGCAGGCCACCTGTGCTTCCTTCTAAAACCCAGGAAGAATAAATTTCCCTTTGACTTTTGATAGATGTTAGGAAAATATGCTCTAATGTTCTGTTTGATGAATTATCATATGATATCAGCAACTCAAATACACAAGGGTATTCTCTTCTTGTTATTGTTTACTAAACAAAGACACAGAGGCTCTCATGGGACTTACAGATGATCAGAAAGCATGTAGGTTACAGTTAACTTGCAATCACACTTAGTGCAAAATATTAATTCAAGATAATAGAGTGGAAAATGGTTTCAAATATAATGTTATTGATAATATTCTAACCATAAAACTCTAATACTACAGAGATTTGTAGATATGAAAGCAGAAGACAACT
Organism: Neotoma lepida; assembly: GCA_001675575.1. Lineage (NCBI taxonomy): Eukaryota > Metazoa > Chordata > Mammalia > Rodentia > Cricetidae > Neotoma > Neotoma lepida. The sequence goes on from LZPO01066737.1 coordinate 2,497, forward strand.
TAGCTGTTTACTGGAGGAACATATACACTCTACAGTTTATGTTTATAACTTTAAATTTGTAATGACAAATTCATTAAAGGCAGTAAATCCATAAATGGAAATGGAGCTAAAATATTCCACAAATATCATTTTAGCACATGTCCTAAGGTTGAGATGCTGACAGAATCTTGTAAAGTGAGATGAAAACTACNCTGTAAATAAATGGAAACCACTGTCTGAATGTGCCCAATGTCTAAACAGAGAAGTTCTGATACTGCAGTCATCTTCTCACTGGACGAAGGTCAGAGAGAAAAAATAATCTGAAGACAAGACAACTAAGTAACAACAAAGTGACAAGTCAGAGTTTTTTAAATAGAAAACTACATGTATTATGTCATTTTTAAAGTTGGATTCAGTGAGCTTCTTACCTGAAGTAACACAAAGTTTCTAAGGATACTTTCTAATAGAAAATAATTTATAGAACTATTTACATAACTCACAAAATTCTTGGGAGACTGGAGAATCAGAAAATTAATGATAATAAATGCAATGACAAGATGAATTTCCAGACTTCCAGGACCATATCTCAAACAGATTCTGGATTAGCTCAATGTGTAACAGTTCCAGCAAGCATGAGATCTGTAGCTGAACTGTTTTTGCTTCCACCAGAGAAGGCTGACAGTGATGTTCCATGAATGAGTTCTCTTTACCCTACTCTTTTGAGATTTAGCTTTAAAATCAGAACTTCAGATANTGAAGGTGACTGCCTGAGCCTGNGGTTACAGAGCAAGTAGGATCTGGTAGCAACAGAGACCAAGTAGTTGCTTCCACCATGGCTTCTTTGAGGTTTCTGATAGTGAGTAAGCAAAGGTACATAATACAACATGGAAAAGCAATTAGGAACAGTTTAAATTCCTAGATAAATGGCAACTTGTATGTGAGCACATGTGTTTATGTGCATATGCACAATAGGTCATACTATTCTTGCTTTTTTTAGGTATACCTATTTTATTTGGGAAGAGGCCTATAGAGTCTTTTATTTTGTCAATACATGAAATTCCAGGAAAGACCTCACATAAAAACTGTTTATTTGTGTCCATGTAAGTATATATTTGTGTGTAATGTGAGAATATATATTCACACAAATATATGTCCTCTCTCTCTCTCTCTCTCTCTCTCTCTCTCTCTCTCTCTCTCTCTCTCTCTCTCTCTCTCTCATGAATCCTAATTGCTCTTAATAAGAAAAACCTAGAGCCAGATATAGAGGTAAATGCTGAAACATCAGTAAAGGAACCAGCCACTAGAGAGACTTCTTAACCTCTACCTAATCCTCAGCCTGAAAGGGCCAAGGTCTTGTCTCCACCCTGCCTTATCACTTCCTCTCTCCACCCAGCCATATCCCTTCCTGTTTCCTCCTCCTAAGTGCTGGGAATGAAGGGGCATGCCACCTCCGCATGGCCTCTGGTGGCTAGATCAGCACTCTGATCTTCAGACAAGATTTATTTGTTGAAGAACAAACAAAATATCACCACATTTCTCCTTTTTGTCTAAAATTAAAAAAAGGTTATAACTAATATAAGAGAAACTATATATAAGTACAATAACTATACATAACATATATACTATATATAGTATATATATGTATATATATAAATATATAATATACACAGTCAATAAACACATAAAAAAGTCTAGTCCATAAACAATTGACAAATTCAAAGAAAATATTCCATATCTATCCTATCTTGGTGAGTCCCAAATGTTCTATGTAATTCACTTTCTATCCTAACTTGCATTATCAAAATACCTTTTAATGTGTCTCAACCTTTACACTTTACACCTCTTTAGTGAATTTCTTTTCTGAATCTGATAACAAGGAAAGCTATAATTATAACTATAAAGTCTTCAACTCCATCAGAGACTCGAGAAGGAAATGATATTACCCAAGTAAGCAGAAAGTGCAAGCAAATGACTTCCAAAAAAAAATGAAAAATGGCAGAAACAGCTGGCTACCTAGACAGTCATCCAAAGTTCCTTTGAAACATTGGGGCATCTATCTTTGGCATACAGGCATAGAATATCTGACAGATTTATCTGTGAAGCATGATTTTCTGAGTGGCTGTTCTACCTTGTCTTGGCAAAGTTCAGCAGTCCTTTCTTTGTGTCTTGCTTGTCCAATTTCAACAGCATACTTCCAGCAATTGAGATAAGGGCACTTTCTTGCCCAGTGGCTCACTTTTGACACAAAGAAANTAAACTCCATGTGGAATTTCTTCAATGCCCACCATCTTCTCTGTGGTAGAGTGGTGCTATCAGGAGCAGACATGTTTCACTGTCATAAGCAAAAAGAACCTATGTTATTAAAACATCTTAAATGCCATATACTGTAGATCTCAGAAATGTTTGAAGATGACCTTTCTATCTNAAATATATCGCTGTTTGACCTTGAAAACATGCCTAATATGATTACTAGTTTAATTGTAATAGGTGACTAACTACTAACCTGCATTTCTTTATTATCCTCAATATTTGGTAATAATAAATTTCAAGGACTAGAAATTTGCATTACATTGTTAAATGAGTTGTATAGGTATAATACCTTGAACAAAATTAGAAATGTATGTACAGTATGTTTGAACAAATATTATCTCAACTTTGCATCANTATACAAAGATCCATATCTATGTAAAATATTTAAAATTAGTAGTTGCTTTTTTGGGTTAAAAATAGATACAATAATCTACCTTTTTATCCTATTTCTATATGCCCCCTGTTTCTTTTCAGAGTAGATTCCATAATCTACCTTTATATCCTATCATATCTATAACCCATTTTTTTCTTTTCAAAACAAGAACTCTGAATCTAATTTCCTCTGTTCAGCTTCTTCCTGACCATTACCAATGACAACTTGAAATCAAACACCCTAAATGATGACAAATATCCAAAACCCATTGAAAGACCAAAACCCACCCACCCTACCTCTTGAGAATGTAGGCATCATATTCTGAAGTTTACATCTCTCTGTCTGNGGGTGATGGCATCCTTAGGGGACCCTGAAAAGGAAAATTTGGGTTAACTATCATGTCCTGGGAGAGGTAGNTGTATCTTTTGTTGTCCAATTTATGCATAATGGGAAAGAGTAGGCTTGTCTCAAGTACTGGCTAGAGTAGTCTGTGAGGCTGGATCGTTTTAGTTAGCTACCTCAAAATTGTTTTGAGCAGTTTGTAGTCCAAAGCTGATCTTTAGGTTGTGTTTTGCAGCTTAGTGGTGTTATCAAAGTCCTGGTGGAATCATCACTGTGGGGCCCCATCATCCTTTCAGAGACTTCAAAGGTCACTGTTAGGCATGGACATGGTTCATTACTGATAACTTAAACATTTTAGATGTCATATGCAGCAGATCTCAAAGAGGTTAAAGGATCAATATTTGTCAAGTACATACAGGGTGCAAAAACTTAATTCTTAATAGAGACTCAAACCCAAAATCATGTACAGGAAGCTAGATGAAGCCTTTTTCGAGAATTAGTTAGTACTCTATATGACCGTTAATATCATGACAAAAAGTTTTATATATATATAAATCTTATAAAGTTTGGGGTAATATTTATACTTTAGAAAAAGCTTTAAGGAGTTGAAATAAAACCGAAGGATTATGAAATTAGCCACAATAAAAAAGTCCCTTAATTTTTGTTTTTCTTCTGTCTCATATCAGGTGGCTCTTCTGACATGAGACAGAAATTTTTGATTTTACTTTAACAAGCATGCTTGGGTTTAGAGAAGGAGAGAGTCATACTCCAACTCCAAAGCCAGCTTCAATTTCTAATTGGATTGGGATTACAAAAAGGCCATTTGCATTATATGTCTGCAGAGAACAGCAGAAACAAACATTTTGGAAGATTTATGAAATTGTATCCTGTTAAAAATGTGATGTATCAATAAGCCAATTTACTCTTTTTCTTGGTGCATTTTTTTCTGGATGATTTGCCGTTTTTGTTCATGATTCATTTGTCCNTTAGTCTTCAGATTCCTTAGCTGGATGCCTTCATTCTCCTGGAAAAACAAAAACAAAACCCTTCTCCAACTCTCCAATTTTGGGGAGGTTCCCTTTTGNCAAGTTACATCTGATAAAATGAAAAGCATTTGTTAGTCATATAAGTTAGTTTAAATTGAATGATCATGCTGATTGATGTACTATCATCTCTTCTAATTAAGAGATCTCTCTTGTTCAAATTGAATGTTTATCAATCTTGATAGTATCCATAGCTTTTCTTCTCCTGAGGAAACAAAAGTAAAACCTCTTCCCTAACATAACCCATATCCTGGTTTCTATTCTACGATCAGTATATCTTATAGTATACAGGCTGATTTAATTCCATAGTTTTTTTTTTAATTTTCCAATGTCTCTCCACAGCTGTTGTTCCTTTCTCATTAGCATTTAGAAAATTAAAGTTAATAAAGCATTATGCATTCTATTTCTGGGGGTCTGTATCACCCTTTTGTTTATTTAGCATATCTTTTAGAGGTTGATTTGGTCTTTCTATAACTGCTTGCCCTGTAGAATTTTGTAGTATACCTCCAATATACTTTATATTATAATAAGCAAAAAGCTGTTTCATTTTACCAGGGACATATGCTGGAACACTGTCAGTCTTAATTTGTACAGGTATTTCTAGGATGCTCATAATTTCTAGCAAATATGTGATTATAGAATCAGCCTTTACAGAACTCAAAGTAGTTGCCCAAAGTCCTGAATAGGTAACAATGGTGTGGTGTATATATTTTAATTTTCCAAATTTTACAAAATGAAACAAATCCATCTGCCAGATTTCATTCCTCTGAGTACCCTTTGGGTTACTTCCTGCAGGTAATTGAGTTTTGTTGTATAAAGAACAAGTATGACATTTCCTTATAATTTTCTTGGTTTGTTTCCAAGTGATAGAAAAATCTCTCAAACCCTTGCTATTGACATGATGTNTTATGAAATTATGAGGCCTACAGCACATTTCCTATCAATATCTGACCAATTTCTTCATTACCCTGTGCAACAGGGCCTGACAGACCCATACGGGATCAGATGTGTGTTATATATAAGGGATGATTTCTATTCCTGATTGTTTCTTATAACTGAACAAATAACAAAGCTAATTCTGACTCATCAGGCATAAATTCAGCAGTGTCTATGTGTAAAACAACTCTTTATGCATACTGAGAGTCAGTATCTATGTTAATAGGTTTTGTAAAATCCATTAATACCACCAGAATAGCATATGACTCTGACTTTTTGGACAGAATCATAAGGGCTTTGAGCACTTTACTTAAATTTTCTCATTTGCAACCTGCCTCTCCTAATTTATTTGCATCAGCATAGAATGTAGGGGCTCCAGATATTGGTGTTCCTCATACAATGTAAGGAAGAATTCAGTTAGTTCGCTTCATAAATTGAATTCTCCTGCTTTAGGGATATTTTTGGCTAACCTCTCCTCCCAAAAAAATACTTCAAGCTCTTTGCCAAGGTTCACTTTCTGCCTATAATATGTCAATTTCATCTTTAGTAAAAGGNACTATAATTTCTGCTGGATCTATTCCTGCTAATTGACAAAGTCTCAATTTTCCTTTTAAAATCAACTCAGAGACCTTTTCCACATAAATTTTTTACTGTGTTTATTGGTAAAAAGATCAACTATAAGATAATATCCTTCCTCTGCATTAATATTCCTATAGAATGGTGCATTGAATGTAAAATAACCAGAATGCAATCAAGCTCTGTATCCAAATGAACGATATGTGCATCCTGTAATTTCTTTTCTACCAAAGCCAATTCTCTCTCAGCTTCAGCTGATAATTCTCTTGGACTATTTAAGTCCTTGTCACCATTTAAGGTTTTGGTTTTCTACTCCAATTAGTGGCCCATAGATGGGAAATATCTCCTAGCAATCTTTGAAAGTCATCAAGAGTCTTCAATTGATCCTTCTTCATTTGCACCTTTGGGGGTCTAAATTTTACTAGACCTATTTTATATCCTAAATAATTAATAGAATTTCCTCTGTGTATTTTTTNAGGAGCAATTTGTAATCCCCAACAAGGCAAAATTTTCTTTACTTTTTTGAACACTTTCTCTAAAGTATCTGCATTCGAATCAGCTAGTAAGATGTCATCCATGTAATGGTAAACTCTAGATTGAGGAAATTGTTTATGTTTCATTTCCAACAGCTTACTTATAAAATATTGACACAGGTGGCACTATTTAACATTCCTTGTGGGAGTACTTTCCATTGATATCTCTCAACAGGCTGAGAATTATTATAAGTAGGCACAATGAAGGCAAATTTTTCAGTCTTTTTCTTGTAAAGGTTTAATGGAGAAGTATTATTTGAAATTGATAACTATAAGACCTTTAGGTAATAGAGAAGGCAAAGGTCCATTGGCTGAATCAACTTATTAACAGCTCTTAGATCTGTTGCCATTCTCAATTTTCCAGATAGCTTTTTAATAACAAATACAGGAGAATTCCAAGGGCTGGTTGATTCTTCAATATGCTGAGCATTTAGCTGTTCCTGTACCAGCTCTTCTAAAGCCTGCAGTTTCTCTGATGTTAAAGGCCATTGCTCAACCCATACAGGTTTGACCATCAGCCATTTTAAAGGTAGGCATGTTGGTGCCTTTGAAAGATCAGCAGCTGGTGTGCCCTATCCTTTTACATTCTGATTGGTCAGTGACTGTTCTTTATAGTATCTTCTAATATTTTTCCCAGAAACGTAAGTTGATTTATGGTTTGTTTCTGAGATAAGAACGTTATTCTAGGTATTCTATTGCTGTAACAAATCATGTCCCCATAAATTCATTGCTATATTAGCCACATACGNCTTTAGTTTTCCTCTCTCTCCTTCTGGCCCTATATATTTGACCCATTTCCTGCTTTGTTTTACCTAAGCTAATGTTCCAATCCCTAAAAGCTGACCATTTACTTCCTGAAGAGGCCAATTTGGATGCCAAGATTCTGGTGCAATTATTGTTACATCTGCATCTATGTCTATAAGACCTTCAGTGACAATGTAATTTATTTGTATTTTTAATTTTGATCTTTGATCATTGATAGAAGTTGTCCAAAATATTTAATTCATGGTTTCTCTTGAATTTTTTTGTTCTCTCTTCTATCAGTGTTCTATCATCCAGAGCAGTATATTCTTACAATAGGCATTAGGTTCTCTAATTGCTCAGGGAAGGAGTTTCCTCCACAATGACAGAAATCAACTGACCTGAAATTGAAATGAAGGCCTACAAGAGGCCCAGCAAGGCATTTCACGACAGCAAAAGGTTACCTTGACTGTTCCTTGTTGATTTACATTCATTAATCCTATGTCTACCTTTGCCATACCTTCTGCATAATCCAGAAGGTAGGAGCATTCTGTTGCAATTATTCTTAGAAAAAAATTTGTTTCTAGGAATGCCATGTTTACAATCCCTTTTTATGGGACCTGGTTTACCACAGTTGAAAAACTTAACATTTCAATCTTTCTTCAAACCTCTGGAAATCATCCTTCCTATCCAAGCATCACCATGATTATGAGATTCAGTAATGACTGTTATCTTTGTTCCATTCCTCCAAGGGTTGATCTTGCCTTTAACATATTAATTACAATTTTGTATTGTGCATTAGCATTTTCACAAGCCAGAGATTCAATTATTAGTTGTCTAGCTTTTGAATTTGGTATGATTCTGTTTATTGCTGAAGTTACTCTTTGTAAGAAATCAGTGAGGGTTTCTTTTGAGCCCAGTATANCTATAGTAAATGACTCAATTTTCATTCCTATTTCTTCAATTCTGTCCCAGGCATTCAAGGCTGTTGCACAGTATAAAGCCAGGGTATAGTCATCATACAGGGATTGTCTTTCTAATTAGCATAATCTCCCTCTCCACGAAGCTGGCCTTGGGAGATTTACATACCTCTAGACCTACCTCATTGTTCAATGGTCTTAACCTCATCTTTCCAAGAGATCCTCCATTGAAATTGAGGACCAGGCTCCAATACTGCTGTAACCAAGACTCTCCAGTCTTGAGAGACAATTCTATTTTAAGTTGACCACAAGTTTAACATCTGTTGCACAAAAGGTGAATGCATGCCATATGAGACTATTTCTTCCTTGAATCTGCTAAAATCTAACATTTGCACAGGTGTCCCTTTAAGCTCTTACACAGCCTTGGAGATATCTATCATTTGGCAGTTTCTGCAAGGTTACAGGAGGTTGGCTGTTTGAAAACCTTAGGCTATTCCTCTCTAACCTTATAATGCAATGCTGAGGTTGATTCTTTTTAAATTCCACTGCCTCGGTCTGAATATCTCTATGATCTGTTTTTTTTTT
>LZPO01066737.1:35932-52243 GCA_001675575.1 Neotoma lepida
CTCAATTAAAAACATTAACAGCTATCTCAATGGCATATATATAATCTAATATCTAATACTAATATTATATCTAATGTATTCTAGATGATAGTTTGAGAGATAGAGAGATGATAACTAATATACAAATGACAGATGAGAGATAAATGATAGAGAGATAAGAGCTAAATAGATGTTAGATAAATAAATGACAGATAAGAGTTAGATAATAAATAAATAATAGATAGATGATAGATCTATAGACAGACAATAGATAAGTAGATGATGATGATAGATCGATCGATCGATCGATCGATAGATAGATAGATAGATAGATAGACAGATAGGTCAATGCTGTATCTATAGCATCTACAATTTGATAAGCCTGAATTCTCAAGCCATTTTATTCTATAGGACAGATTTAGTAGCATAAAACAGAGATATTTCTCAGCATTTATTTCATGTGTCAGTAAGGATCCTAACATGATTCACATTTACTTCTGGAAAATCAACAAAAAACAATCCAACATTATGTGAAAGGCAAAATAACAATCTAAGGAATCATTCAACATACCTTCTAGAGTGTACTGGTGGTGATGAAACCTAGGCTTCTTAAGAAATATTACATAAGCAACAGTGTAAGTTGAATAATNTAGATGCTTCTCAAGTGATGGAATTAATAGGAAAGATAAAGAAAAGACACATTAGAATTCAATTATGAGGCCAACCTAAAATGTTCATTACATCCAGACATCTAAATAGGTCTTGCTCCTTTTGTCTTGCTCTGCACTCAATATCATCTTTTCTGGAAGGCTACTGTTGGCTTTTAGTCTGGCCTGAATTTTCACAAGACTCAAGATATAGAGTAAGCAACCTGTTGAAATGAAAATGACTTGGAACTTCATGACTCATTTTTGCTTACTGCCTTAATGAAAATTAAAACGTGTCCATTTCAATTTTGACATATATCAGAAAATAATACTCAACTATACCAATATATACATCAAAAAAATTTAAAAAAAAATAAGAAAACAAAAATGGGGGCATATAGGAGTATCATGCCAGGGACACCTATTTCTAAAGGTTCTTCAATCAGTACAAATTATTTCCTACTCATTCTATATTATGTATTCAGTCATTTAAAACATGATAATGGCAGTGTTGTTTGAAACACAAGAGTTTTACCTTCAGAAAATAAATATCTAGCTGATAATGTTCCCCACAAGAACAATTAACTATAACCCAGTACCAGGTACAAAAATCACTTCCAGAATGGTTGGTCAGGATAGTTCAACTGACTCCCTGAACAGTTTAGACTATGTTTGCTGTAGCTGCTTGTCTCTCAGGGTTAGAAGTAAGTCCCTTTGGTTGAAGACACTGCTTAGGACAGAAAACTCAAGATGATTTAAGCTGAACCTAACCTGAAAGCTTTCATTGTACCAGAAAATACTATGCAAGCTTCTAAAGAAGGGAAGTAATTAATAGTCCAACCCAACTGTCACATTTATGAACCACTACAGTGATCATTACGACATCATATCCATTTATAAATGTGCACATGTTGATGGTAACCAATAGCTGTCAAATTGAATTTAAGGTCCACTCAACTGGAGAGAAACTATGCCTGGAGATAGAAAACTAGCCAACTTCCCAGGGCTAGTGAGATCATGAATCTTAGATGAGAATCTACTATTGCCACTTTGCTAGATCAGCATAATCTNTAAATACATTCTAAATCTCTGTAGCTATCAGATCTCATCAATGAAGCATCACCTTCCAGAAAATGGATGCCCAAAACCACAACTGTTCTCAATGGAGAGAACCTAGATCATGTATTATAGATAGCCCAGTACTGATGAATATATCTACATCACCATTCCTGTGTCTATGGCTCAAGCAACATCATGGGAGAAGGGTTTGAAAGACTGTAAGAGCCAGAATAACAGCAAGTCTGCTGTAAAAGAGTCTTTCATAGAAATGCCTGCAGAGATGAGATCTGTAAAATGGCAGTGCCAATAGACATGCTAATGTGGAATGGGGGAAATCTTAACAATCTTACTCATGGCATAATGTACCTAGACAAGAAACTAAAGGCAACCTGTGACTGCTGAGAGAGAGAGCTCAATACAAAGTAGGTAGTTCTTTAACCACATATACACAAGCAACAAAAATGGATGCAGGATGCAATAGTTATGTATTTGTGCATATATTTGTGATCACACATACATTGTGTGTGTGTGTGTGTGTGTGTGTGTGTGTGTGTGCGCGCGTGTGTGTGTGTGTAACAGTAATAATTGGGAAAGAAAAGGTGATAAATTTGAGAGTGAAGTGAGAACATGGGAAGAGATGGAGAGAGGGAATTTAGGAGGGATTACGGGAAGGAAAGGGATGGAGGACAGTTATGATATAGTTATATTTTAATCGAAAATGTATATAGAAAATGAAAATGAAAATATTCTCACTGTGTTTTTCAGAATTGAACAAATATAATAACATTTTTACAATAAGGGTTCAGTCAAAGACAAATACACAAATCCTTGAACTTTTCTCACCAAAAAACAAACAAATGAGCTGGGCCGTGGTGGCGCACGCCTTTAATCCCAGCACTGGGGAGGCAAAGGCAGGCGGATCTATGTGAGTTCAAGGCCAGCCTGGGCTACCGAGTGAGTTCCAGGAAAGGCTTAAAGCTACACAGAGAAACCCTGTCTCGAAAAACCAAAAAAAAAAAAAAAAAAAAAATGATTAAAGAAGTTTGCATTTCAGATATTCTCTTACATTTCTCTATTGTTAACTCTATAACTTTTCTTGAATGATTTATTCAAACTCAGACATAGTTCATATTTGTTGATTTAGATTGATTTATTACACCCACCTTAACTAAACAGATCTCAGACATGCTTTAAAGACAGCAGTAAAAATTTAACCTTAAACAGAAAATAACCTAGCAAAAGAGGCAAGTCATTTTAACAGTCTCAAATGCAGATCATTTAGGCCTATGCTGCAGCAGACNCAGTGCTCTGTTGTTCCTTTTGTGGAAGCTGCTATTCTTTTATAATTCAAATTCTGGATGAAGCCTATGAAGTTTATCTAAATAGCCAACATTCAATACAGTTGTTACTTGAAGATAGCTTGGCAAATTAAGTAGTGGATGGCCCAAGGCCAAGTTAAAATTACAGGTTAATCCAGTGTTATAAGCCAATATCTATATCCAAAGAAGTGGTTATTAGTGTGAGTTTTCATCTAGTATTTTCCAAAGAGTTGAATTAGTAGACACTAATTGTATAATGACACTTTTTCCTTCTATCAATTGTTACTGATAGTTTTGCTGGGTATAGTATTCTGGTTGGCATCAGTGATTTATTCAGAGATTGTAAAACAATAGACTAGGTCCTTCTGGGTTTCAGAGTATCCATTAAAAATCTATTGTTATTCTAATGGGCTTAGTTTATAAAATTGAAGACCCAGACATAATACCATGTAGTTATGGATTGCTGATTTTCACACACACATACACATACAAAGGCAAAANATTCACATTGAAGAAAAGGTGACATCTTTAACAAATCAGGCTGATCAAACTGGATAGCTGTATGTAGAAGAATATATATAATACTATTTCTATCATGCTGCACAAAACCATGGACTCAATGAAAGATANCCTGAATCTGATAGACAAGGGTGTAGGGAAAAGACTTGAACTCACTGGAATGGGAAAGGACTTTCTGAACATGATACTGAAGTCACAGGCATTAAGACCAACAATTAGTAAATAGGACATTATGAAATTATAAAGTTCTGTACAGCAAAGGACATCATCTTTTGAGCAAAGCAACAGCTTAAAAATGAGGGGAGTATCTTTACCAATTTTATAACTGACAGATTAGTATCTAGAATGTACAAAAAATTTTTAAAAGTGCTGAAGAACAAGAAAACAACTCAATTAAAATGAGTAAAGATCTAAACAGAATTCTCAAAAGATGAAACACAAATGGCTGAGAAACACTTAAAATTGCTCACCTTAGCCATCATGGAAATGCAAATCAAAACTACCTTGAGATTTTATCTTACCCCAGCCAGAATGGCCAACCTTACTAAGAAAAAAAAAATGAAAGCATATGCTGGTAGGGATGCATAGAAAGGGAAATACTTACTCATATTGCTGATGGACTGATGGTAGTACAAACTTATACACCCACCATGGAAATCAGTGTGATGCTTCCTCAGGAAGTTGAGAATAGATCTATCATTATTTTATTATGTTATATATATATATTACATACAGAGCCTTTGTGCATATAATGGCTTCAAGTTTTGTGTTTATATGTGATTCCTAAGTGTGCAAACAAGTGTGTCTCTGCATCTATATCTGTTTCTTGCAGCTTTTCTTGGGCTCTTTTGCTTCAGTTTATTTGTTTTGTCCTATTCTGATCTGTTTGTTTTTGTTTTATCTCATTATACTTTATTTTATTTCATTATTAGCCCCTAGATGCCTCCTTGTTTTCAAATGAGAGACATAAAGAAGGTGGATCAGGATGGAAATAGAGATGGGGAGGATCTGAAAGAGTAGAGGGAAGGAAACCATAATCAGAATATATTATATATATATGCATATGTATATAATACATATTTTCAATAAAAACTTTAAAAATAAATATTCAAACATATATATTCTTTTATATTAAAAATAATAAGTGTTTTAAGATAATTGCTATTATGATAACTTGTCACACAAGAGTAGAAAATGAACACAGCCAATAAACCTTTGAAAATGAATAGTGAAGTTAGAAGAGGTACACTACCTGATTTAAGGGTTTATGAAGCAATAGTAACCTAGACAGATCTGCACTGTTGAAAAGTTATGTGTGGGTAAAACCAACAGAATAAATAGACCTAAGCTAGGAAAAAAGATGTAGCTATACCACTCTTGGGCATATACCTAAAGGACACCTCATGCTACTGCAGAGATACTTGTTTGCCCATTTTCATTATTGCTCTATTCATGATAGCCAAAAATTGGAGACAACCTGAACGTCCATCACCTAAAGAGTGAATAAAGAAAATGTGGTTCATATACAAATGGAATATTATTCACCTACTAAAAATGAAATTATGAAATTTGAAGGTAAATGGATAGGAATAAAAACAATCAATCTGAGTTACTGAGACCCCAGGAAGGCAAATATTGCATGTTTTTTTTTCATGTGGATGTTAGCATTTAAGCTTTATGCACATGTTTCAATTAGAATAACCACAGAGGTTAGGTAGCTAACAAGGGACCAGAGGAAAGAAGAGGCTTTTCCAAGGAAGGGGAAATAAAATATAGTGTTATGAGGAGAAAAAGAGAAAAATAGAATAGGAGAATTAAACTACAAAGGGTGAGAAGACAGAGTAAAGGAGGGACTATGGAAAAAGACAACAAACACTAAAATGCCATATGGAACCCTACTACTATAGAAGCTTCCTAAAAAAATATACATCTATATAAGGATATAAGGAATTTAAATGGAGCCATCATAACAGGCATAAAATGACACAACTAGATATCTTATGCCGCTAAGTAAAACCCCCAGTGCCAGAAACAAGTTACATGTTATTGACTCATTGACCAAAGGAGTCCTATACATATANACAAATACCATAAGCTATGGACAAGGCTATTTTTTGCCCTCCTCAAAGTAACAGTAAGGTCCTATTGTTGAAAATACCACATACCTAAGTAATTGAACATGGAGAAGTTGAGCCAGTGCTCAACTCGAAGCTTTACCAATACTGATTAGACTTCATGGTGCTGTAAGATACTTTACATTCTACCAGAAAAATAATAATTACCTACCAATAAGTCCTATGACCTAAAACATGACTTGCCTAAAGATATACTGGTATAATTGCAGCACAAATGCTATAGGAGTAAATAAATCACTTTTTTATTGGACTTATGGTCCACTCCTTGAGATGAAATCCATACCTGACACTGATAAAGTGACCAGAACCCAAGACTAGATAAGTCATGGGCCTAGAGAAAAACTTACTACTGTTATTCTACTAAACAAATACAGCAGTAAAATGACTCCTAATGACACAGTGTTATGCCCATATATCAGTGTATCACCTAGCCCTCATTGAAGAAACTTCTTCTTGCAGTAGATGGTAATTAACACAGAAACTCACAACTGTATATGTACAGAGAGAGACTCTGGAGCACTCATCCCTAAATGGGATGTATTTAAGCAACCTTTCTCCTCAAGGCTCAGGGATCTATGAGGAAGACAAGGCACAAAGATTGTAAGAANCATAAGAGGTGGATGACTTCAAGGAAACTAGATATAAGAGGGCTGATGCATATAGGAACTCACAGAGACTGTGACAGCATATACAAGACCTGCCCAAGTCAAACTAGACAAAATCCCAGCACTGAGAAGCAAAAGTGGACACAAAGTTTCACCCATTGCCAAGAAGCTATTTGTAATTGATACCTGCTGCAAAAAAGAAAATCAGTTTTTTCTAATGGATTGACATTTTNTATACCAACCATACTCCAGGCCAGGACCCAGGTGTATTTGACCAACACAGAAAGAACTCCATGTTCTTGTATGGTTTTTATTTTGGTTTAGGTTTTGTGTTGTTCTGTCTTACTGATTTTTTGTTTATTTGCTTTGATTTTCATTTTTTCTTTTTCTTTTTAAGTGAGAGAAAAATAACATGAAGTTGGGAGGATAGGAAAGTTGGGAGGATATGGAAAGGGGGGGAAGAATATGATCAAAGTATGACATACAAAACAACTAAATAAGAAAAAATAATTTTAAAAAATCACTCTATATGATAGAGGCAGTTTTATGTAATTGCCATACATTAAATCATTTGTGTATATTAGTTAATTTCCTGAAAGTATGAGACATGTTAAAATTTTGAAATCTCTGATTACATCTGACAGTTAATAACTCATGTTTTTAGAATGTTTAAAAGTTCAGGACTGTTTCATACAGTAGCATGTTCATCTTAAGGGTTCAATTGTCCTCCATTGATCCAAATAAAGATACTTGCCCAGAGATTTCTATTGGTCCTATATTATTTCTACTTCTTCCACGTGAAGCCTCTTGAGTAGTAATGAGTACAAGCTTTGTGCCATTCTCCCACCATCCTTGTGAAGTCTTCCTTGGGATTTACAACCATTTTTCAAATTACATGAGAACCAGATATCTTTCTCCCTCTCTTTGACATTCAATGAAAACCCCCTGCTAATAAATAAGTCTAGGTTTAGGAGACTCAATAGATATTTTTGTCATATCTCCTTTTATCCTGCAGGTCCTACACATACACTATGGCTTCTAGTTTAGTGTTTTTATGGGATTACTGAATTTGTGAATGAGTGGGTCTCTGTTCCTTGTGCCTTCTTTTAAGCTCTATTCTTTCTGTTTATTTTGTCCAATTTTGATGTTAGTTTTTGTTTTATCTTAATATATTTTATTGTATTATNATCTNAAAGAAGCTTATTTTTTTAGAGAGATACTAAAAGGGGGTGGATCTGATGAAAGGGGAGGTGGGGAAGAGCTGTGAGAAGTAGAAGGAGAAGAATCCCTAACAGGATACATTATGTGAGAAAAAAATCCATTTTCAATACAAGAAGGGGAAACGAAATAGTCAATAGTGTGTTGGCTAGCTAAGTGTAGTCTCGTCTCAGACATGTATCTGTGGCCCCACTGCTTAACCACATGCAAGCAGGACAAAAACTGCATTCTTCAGAGCTGGGAACTGACCTCTCAGCACTATAGCTGATTGAGTTAAAGGACTACAATAATACTTAAGTCAACTATCTTCATAGAGAGACTTCTGACCTATATTAAAGTAATAAAATATGGATGGTGGTTATTATCTCTTGAGGTCCAAGTGCTTATAGTTAAACAAAATATTTCTACAAAGGGATTTTAAATACAAAGAATGACTAAATAAGATAACTTTTGAATTAATCATAGTAACTTTAAATATCCACTTCTAAATATATCTTCTGGCTTTGAAACATATTTCCTTAACCATTCTTACCTAAGGTATTAACGGTGAATTTGAAAATAATTTACCTCTGCTTCAAAGATGATCTGACAGTAGAAAAATAAAAATATCAAGAGGTAGAAGCTATGTACTCATTTCTCCTCTTAAATGTCACATAAATCTTTTTATCTTTTTGTCAGTCCCAACTTCATTTACACTCAATAAAATAATTCTGCTCTGTGCCTCAGAATTCCATTGCTGATGAATGANTCACTCATTAAGATTTTATCATTTTGCAGGATGTTACTAACCTGAGCTCCCTAGGAAACTGGCCAATGGTCACCAGAATGAGTAGCAAATACTCAACCACTTGTTTTATTATTTTCGTATTAATCCAAATTCCAAGAAATAGGTGTATATAAATATATTTCTAGTTTAAACATGACATAAGAATGTAAAGCTTGCAGTATTGAAACGGCAACTTAAATTAAAAGGCATTACATTGATTATTGGGTCATTGGATGTGCAGAAGCATAGGGAAATGTGAATCCTTACATTTTACACCAGAAAAAAAAAACATGAACCAATTTGGTTATGAGAAAATAAAAGAGAGATTATTTTTATGGAAACTAGAACTCATCAAAAGGTAATGTTGCTGCAAATGGTTACACTATTTTGTGTTTTAATTAATTTATGGCATTCAGGATTTGAGAAATGTAGTGGCTAGCTGTTCCAACTTTGACCTGGAAGCAGTACCCCTAATGAGGCTTCTGGTAACTGCCACACCTACCTAGGACCTCTCCCTGGGGTAGGCCAAGAGGAGAGCCTTTAAGAATGGAGATCCATCCATGCTGGCTCTCTTGGTTCCTGGTGATCCTGGATACTGGATGGTAGACTGAGCAGAGTTCTCCTGAGAACACTGCTGGACTGTACGTAACCTCTCCTGGATCCTGTAACCAACCCTTTTACTGGCTGTAAGTTACCCCTAAATAAATCTTCTATTAACTACATGGAATTGCCTTAATAATGTCTACTATATCTGTGCTAACGTGTGGTGAACTCTAAATGCCTGGGTGGCTTCTGCCCTCAGCCTCCTCTGTGGCTGCTGTGGCACACTTTCCATGATTCCCTGTCTCTTTTTTTCCTTGTCTTTTTAAAATTTCTACCCTTCCTGGGGACCCACCTCTTACCTGTTCACCACCAGATAAAAAGGGGAATGGATAGGTGTAGAATATTAAGGTAGATTTTTGTATTTATTAGTAAACTAATTCAGTAAAAGATCAGCCTTAGATAATTTGCACTGATATTGATTCTTGTATATTGATACAAATGCAGAACTATATTTGTTGTCATGTATGTATATTTCAGATATTTCTATTTAGGATAATTTGTATATTGATACAAATGCAGAACTATATTTGTTGTAATGCATATATATTTCTACTTTTGTTTAGAATATTCTGTATATTGATACAAATGTAAAATTGAATTTGTCATACTTTATGTTCTACCTCTGTTTAGGATATTTGTATATTGATTATTGTTATATTGCATATTGTACTATATATACATTCCTACCTCTGTTTAAGCCATTTTGGTATTGTCACAATCTTGAGGTCATTGTCCTTATGGTACATCTGCTTACAAACTGTTTATCATTTTATGTGAAGCCTTAGTCTTTAAGTTATTTTAGTAGAGGAGACTTACTGAGTTATAGTCACTCATGAATGTCATGTCTATAGTTATGTTAGTTAGGTTCTCCAGACCTACAGAAACATATGCCAGATGGATAGGTAATCTTCAAACACTTCATAGACCTAGAGAATATAGCATTTAAATGTTTTGATAACTTAGAATTCTGTTGATGTGAGACACAATTGCTCCTGGCAGCACTGATCTGATCCTGAGAGAATGTTGGGCTTCTGAGACATTTCCATTTGGAAGTTTGTCTTCTTCTTCGCACAAAAAAATTGGCCTATTGGGCAAAGAACTGCCCTTGCCTCTGCCATTGACAGTATGAATACTGTCCCTTTGGTATGAGCAGGACACAAGGAAAAGCAACTATTGAATTCTGCCAGGACAGGATAAGATAGTCTTTCAAAAAACCTGCTTTTGTAAATGGTCTGACAGATAATCTAGGCCTGTCACCAATTTGAATGCACCAACGATACTGAGAAATTCTAGGTGACTGTCCAGGCTGCCAGCTGTCTCTCTCTACTCTGGCAAGACTCCCAAAAGTTGCTTGCATCCTTCTCCCATTTCTCAGGTGTTATTATATCCTTCTCAGATCTTTGATGGAGTTGAAGACTAGATAGTTAGAGTTGCAATCTTCTTGTATCTTAGTTAGAATGTATTAAGTACTAGATTCACATTTTTCTGTAATATGCCATTTACCTATGCTCCAGACTTCTCTGGATTTTGGTATTTTAGCATGTGTCTCTGGTTTGATGTTGTTCATGTTGGTTTTAATTCTATCTTGTCTAGGTCATTATCCCTTATTCCTCCTGGACAATATTTGATAATCATTCCTATTGTATATAGTTTTGTATTAGGTTAGAATTTTATTATTTAGACAAAAGGAGGAGATGTAGTGGGTAGCTGTTCCAGTTTTGACCTGGAAGCACTACCCTTAATGAGGCTTCTCATACCTGCTATGCCTACCTAGGACCTAGCCCTGGAGCAGGCCAAGACAAGAGCCTTTAAGACTGGAGATTCGTCCATGCTGGCCCTCTTGGTTCCTGGTGATCCTGGATGCTNGATGGTAGACTGAGCAGAGTTCTCGAGAGAACATCGTTGAACTGTACCTCACATCTCCTGGACCCTGTAACCAACCCTTTTACTGGCTATAAGTTACCCCTAACTAAATCTTCCATTAACTACGTGGAGTTGCCTTAGTAATTTCCACTGTAGAGAAATTATTAAAATACTGAGGTATGCCATGCGTATGTGAGCTCTAAACAAAGAGTCTCTTTCAAACATAGTAATTTTAAAACTTAACTATCTCAGGCTTCTTGTTGCTAAATGGTAATGTAATAGCATTTTCAATTTTAATTAGCATATGTTAATTGTACAAAACTTTGGGGATCACTACAGTACTTTAATCCATGTTCATCACATACTCTTACCTATTTCGTTTTTCTCTTTTTGTACCACCTTTCTCCTGCATGGGGATTCCCTTCATCCTCTAGTTTGATTATTCTTTGCNGATTAATAAAACTCCATTGTGTGTGTACTGCATTCTCTTCTTCTACTCATATTTTCCGATTCCTTGTCTTGACTATTGGGTGATTAGTGATTAGTAGAGAACTAAAAAGATATGCATTTGTATCTGTGGCAAACTGACTCAGAATCATTCAAGTATATATTTAAGGTAGGAATAGCTGGATCACATTGTAGTTCTGTATTTAGTTTTATTAGGAACATCCACAATGATTTTTGTAGAGGCTGTGTTTGTATGTATATTCTCACCAGCATTTGTTAGTTTTCTGTATTATAGCCACTTGCACTGTGGTGAGATACAACCTCAAAGTAGTTTTGATTTGTATACACCACTAGACTAAGAATGTTGAACATTGTTTCATATTGTCATTTGTCTGCATTCTTTCTTTTGAGAACTGTCCATTCAATTCATTTTCCCATCTATTGTTTGGATTGCATGAAGGAGGAGTGTTTAATTTTGTAGTTATTTATATGTTCTAAATAGTAATCTACTAAAACAGGACTTTCATGGTTTTGTCTACAGAATCAGAAGCATCACAGTTTACTTCTCTAAAAAAATGTGAACCTCTAATAATCAACTTTATGGCCATCAAGATTGCTCAGTGGGTAAAGGTCCTTGTTGCCAAGCCTGGCATCATAAGTTTCATTCATGGGTCCTACATATTGGAGAGAAACCACTCTCACAAGTTGTTCTACAAATCCATATCACATGCATACTGTAGAACACACACATATATGCATGCTTTTATAAACAAATAACTAAAGTGAAAGTAGTTTAAACATTTTAATGTAACCTACTTTAGTCCCAAGGGATTTCTATTTATGGAGCTTATTCATTCATCATTGTCCTGCTTCAAGAAAGGAGCAAATATTTTCTTGAGTACTGCCAGATATAAAGTACTTATCTATTGCACAGGCTTATGTTTTGCACTGCTATAGTATCCTAAAGGATATGTCTACCCTTGAGCCATGTCTGCAATACAAATACAATGAAGTGATAGCTTTTACTCTTTTACTCCTGACTCTCAAGGACAGTAGTTGGATCACTGAATGTTGTCTTTCCACAAACAGTACTGAATATTCACCTGGCTCTATTTTATGTGATGTGAATATGCTCTTAAAATTATATTAGTAGTAAACTACTTGCAACAAACCAAGACTTACTAATGTGTCAAAACATTCATGCAAGACAGGTGAGAGTGCTCAATAGTTACATTCATGCAGGGCAGATGAGAAGGCTCAGTGGTTAACTACTTTCTCTTTTTCCAGAGGACCCTGGTTCAGTTGTCAGAATGATCATGATGGCTCACAACCACCCATAACTCCAATTCCAGGAAATCTGATGCCCTCTTCTGGCAGATGAAACACTCATACATATAAAATAATAATAAATTGTTCATGCTTAGAAAAAAATATGATGAAGTCTTGTCAGCTGAATAGCACTTTTCTTTATCTGTCACATACACTATGTCTCACTGCGTGGTCTGCATTACTTTCCCAACCTGAAGTTTCTTTGCACTTTGTACCCAGATCTAATGCCTATCATTCCTTCAAACATTAATTCAGCAATTTTATATTCTTTAATACTAAACACAATACAGTGTTAAGTATATATCATGCCCAGACATCCTACTAGCTACTTCATATTTTAATTATAANGATGGTAAAGGCACACATAGCCCAACACTTAGAACTATACATACAGAAATGAATATTGACAGACTGATTTGTTATGCTGTTTCTGTTCTCTNTAAACCCATGGTGTTATGATGAAAATGTGAATTAAAAGTAGGAAGCTTTGCATCATTTGGGAACTGATAAGAAATGTAGAATTTTGGAAAGCATNCCTGATGCATANAATCTTTTATTATTATTTCTGGAAGACCCCCTGGCTATTCTCATGCATATTAAATTTCTGAAAAACTGATAAAACTAAAGCATAAAACTTTCCAATTTTACAATATCCGATTTATGTAAATTTGGTAATGCTTTTATTCAATGTTTTGCCAGAAGACTAAAATTAAAATGAGAAAAGGTTATTTTCTTTTCTGAATGACTTATTCTTTATTATACTGGGCTACATAAGGCCATTTTAATATAAGCATATGATATACCTTGAGCATATTTCCACCCATACCCCACAATCCTCTGCTTTTTCCCCCATCCCCCTCCTGTTAGCACTAGAAAATATTACTTCTACTTTCATAAGTATATGCATGTTTATATGTGTCAATATAAAATCTGTGACACACAAATAAGGGAAAATGTTATTTGTCTTTCTGAGACTTATTTAATCTACTTAACAGGATTATCTCCAGTTACATCCGGTTTAGTACAAACAATGCAATTTGGTTCTTTTTATGGCTGCCAAAAATCTTCTGTAAATATAAACAGCATTTTATTTATCCATGCTTTTGCTGACATCCTTCTAGGCTGGTTCCATAACCAACTTATTGTGACTATTACAACAACAAACATTGTGTGCAAGCACTACTCTGGTACATTCACTTGTAGTCCTTTAGGTAACATGCAGTAGTGGTATATAGAAATTGCATTTTTAGGTTTTTGAAAACTTCTTTTCTGAGTTCCATAATGGCTGGACTAGTTTAGAATCCCCTCAGCAGTACAGAAGGGTTCACTTTTGTCCACATAAGTGCCAGTGTCTGTTGTTGTCTTAACTACTATCACTGTGACTGAGGTAAGATGAAATATCAATATAGCTTTAATTTGCTTTTATGTGCTAGCTAGTGAGGTTAAACAATGTTTCTTGTTTATTGCTTACCAGTTCTTCATCTTTTGAGAACTGTCTGCTCATTTCATTAGCTCATTTAGTGGGTTGCTTGGTTTCTTATCATTTAGGGTTTTTTGTTTGTTTGTTTGTTTGTTTTCTTTGTTTATTCCAGATAGTAATCCCTTGTTAGATATATAAACACCAAATATTTTATTCTATTCTTTAGGATGTCTCTTTCTTGATAAATTAATCCTTTTACTGTTCAGAAACTTTTTATTTTAATTAAATTTCATTTATCAACTGCTAGTATTATTTACCAAATAACTTTCTTATTCTCCAAATTCTTGCCTATGCTTTAATCTTCTATTAAGATAATTTTAATCCATTTTAAGTTATCATACAAGGTGAGAGCTAAGGATCTAATTATATTCTTTCATAGTAGATATAAAATTTTCCCAGCAGAGTTTGCTGAAGACACTCTTTTTCTTCAATGCCTATATTTGGCATGTTTGTCAAAAATTCAGCAGCTGTATCTACATGGGTTTACTTTAGGGTCCATTCTATTTCACTGATCTATATGCCTTTTTGAGAGCTAATAACTTGTTGCTTACATCATATTATGACTCTGTAATGTAGCTTCCAATCAGATAAGATAATTCCTGCGGCATTTTTCTTTTTTGCTCAGAGTAGTTTTGACTGCCTAGGGTCTTTCATGTGTCTATATGAAGCTTATAGTTGTTTTAATTTCAGTGTCTGTAATGAATGACATTTGAATTTTGTTGGGTGTAGAATTGCCTCATCAGATCATTTCTGGTAGTATAGCCATTGGCAGTTATTTTATTTTATGAACATGGGAGATTTTTTCCATCCTCTGGTATCTTTTAAATGTCTTTATCCAGTGCTTTAAAAGTTTTCACTGAATAAGGCTTTATTTATCTTTCTTAACCAGATTTATTCTAATTTTTTTATAGAAGTATGAAGTAGATAGTTTTTCTGATTTCTTTNTCAGGATGTTAACTATTGAAGTATAGGAGGCATTCTGTTTTATTATGTTAATTTTCTATTGTGGTATTTTTCTGAAAGTGTTTTTCAGATCTCAGAGTTTTATAGCTGAGTCCTTGAGTATTTTATGTATAGAATCATACCATCTGCTTTTACTCCTTCATTCATATTTAGAGCCCATTTTATTCTCTTTGTTTGTAGCTAACATGTGAAGCACTATATTGAATAAGAGTGAAGAAACAGAACACTCGTCTTGTTCCTAGTTTTAAGAAAATGATTTCCATTTTCTCTATATAGTATAACCAAGTGGATATAGTTTTTCATATGTAGCTTTTGTTATGTTGAGATATGTTCTTTCTTTTCTGTTCTTTGGGGTGTTTATCATAAAGTGATGTTTGATTCTGAAGAAAGCATATTCTCTATCTATTGAGACAATCCTATATATTTGTGATTGAGTACATTTAAGTGAAATATTACCTTCATTGATTTGTACCTGTTGAATGAAGCAAACTTGGTCATCATGAATGATCTTGACCTATTCATGAATTTGATTTGTAAATACTATACTGACACTTTTTGCATCTATGTTCATCATCAAGGAGACTGTCCTGTAGTTTTGTTAGTGTTGTTTCTTTACTCAGTTTTGATAAAGGGATAATATTGTCTTCATAAAACAAAATTAACACATTCTCTATCTTTATATTTTACAAAATAGTTTGAGAAGAATTTATGTTATCTTTCTTGAAAGGTCTGTTAGAATTCTGCAGTGGCTCCATTTGGGCCTAGAACCTTCTCAGTGGAGAATTCCACAGTGGATCCATTGGGGCCTAGAACCTTCTCAATGGACAGACTTTGATTACTGCTTTAATCTCACTGCTTCTTAAGGATTGGATGAAGTGGTGGATCTCATTTTTAGTTAATTTTGGTACCTTATATGCATTTAGGAATTCACTCACTTATTTATACTTACAACTTCAGTGGTATATAGGATTTCAAAACATATCCTAATTTTCTTCTGACTTTCATAGTTACTTGCTATAAGGTTTTCTTTTCTACTCTAATTTTGTTTTTGTTTTGACTTTTTTATCTTTTGGCTAGTTTGCCTAAGGGTTTGTTGATTTTTTTTTAATTAATTTTTTTCCGAGCCTGATCACAGTTTTCTCTAACTCTAATTGTGTTTTTCAGTGATTGTCTCTGTTTTGTTTGCATTTCATTAACTTTTGCCCAGACCTAATTTTTCTTTTCACACACTAATTTTGGGCCTTATGGTACACCATTAAGTTCTTTAAATGTCTCATGTTTTTTAAATGTGGGCACCTGTGGCCATAAACTTCTTTATGATCTATTAATTATATTTCATAGATTTTGTTATTTTTGTGTTTTCATTTTTTCTTTAATTT